>JAVJIF010014442.1:0-152134 GCA_038442645.1 Agave tequilana | reverse complement strand
AAGAGGAACAAAATAAATCCTCGATATATTGGGCTATTTGATGTATTAGATAAAATTGGACCAGTCACCTACTGTTTAGCATTACCTCTGGAGTTGGAAAGATTCATAATGTATTTCATTTCTCAGTTAAGAAAGTGTATACCCATTCCCAATCATATATTCCATATCAACCTTTGCAAGTTCGAGAAACATATCTTATGTAGAGGAGCCAATGCAAATTTAGATCACAAGGAGAAACAACTAAGAAATAAAGTAATTTTCCTGGTTTAAAATTTTGTGAAGAAGTCAATAGATTGAAAAAGATACATGGGAATCAGAGGATGAAATGCGAAAAATCTACCCTCACTTATTTCAGGCACATCAAGTTACAGGGACGAAACTTTTCTTAAGAAGGGTAGAACTGTAACACCCGTTTTATATAATCATGAGTTAATCCATATATATTGATTTTTAGCTAAATCAAGTTAACTAATTTGGTAATCATAATATGATTTAATCAAAATTTTAATGAAAACCTTGGATGAAAAATTTCATGTAGATGATGAATATTGTTACTAGAAGTATATACATGTGTGTCATGAATATAATATGAAATATAACTAGTATATAAAGAGTATAGATACAACGTAACCATGATAATATTTTAAAGAGAGATGGGAGATATGGGGACTTGCTAAAATGTGGATCTCATGCCAGTGGCATGAGAGGGGAGATAAATGTATACAAAGGATATTTTGAAGCAGGATCTCATTTTCTTCATGGTTGCATTTCCCTTCAACTACAACCTCCCCAAATTCTCTCACTCCCATCTCCCTTCTCCCCTTTTTCCATGGCCGCCGGCCACCTCCCATAGCTGTCGACCACCTCCCACAGTCGGCAGCCCCTTTTACCTTTCTTTCTTTCACACTCATACGCTCTCTAAAACCCTTTTTTTCTCTTGATTCCATCTAAAACTATACTTAACTCTACTTAACTTTAGATTAGCAAATATAGAATTCCATGATGTGTTGAGGAGGAAGATCAAGTAAAGGTGGAAGAGATTAATGGATCAGAAGTGCATTTTATCGGTTAAGCAAGGTAACTAGTAAGTGATTAATGAAAGCATAGTGTAGATCTCATTAACTATAAGCTGTTAGTGATTTTTACTGTACTATGTGTAGGTGTTAAGGAATGAGAAGATACTCAAATATTTGAAAACCTTTCTTCAGGGTGAGTAGAGTTTTTAACATAACTCCTGATAGGGATGAAATACTTAAGTTGTGGATTAGAGAATTCTAAGAATAATGCTCTAATACTAGTAAAGTTAATACTATATGTATGTGTATTGTGATTAGTATATGGAAGCTATCATGATCATGCCACTGAGTGTTGGATGTATGTCATATATGGCTAATGTATACCTATTATACAAACACATATGTGAATTGTGATTTCTAGATGAAAACTAATATGATTATATTATTGAATATTGGATGCATGTCATATATTTTGATGCATACTTAACCATAAATGTATGTATGCATATATGAAAGTTATATTGGATGTATGATATATTATATGTAGGTGTACGTGAGATAATTAATAACTTGGATGACCTTGTAATTGAAGTACGATGGCTACATGAACACTTTATGATCATACTATTGAGTGTAGGGTGTATACTATGTTGGGTGTAATATATATTCAGCATATGTGTATGTATATGTAATGAGATGGATGCTTAGATAACTCTTGTAGTTAAAGCTGATTGCTACATGTAAATTGGTATGATCTTATCATTCAAATACATTCTTGCATAAGAAGTTATGAAATATTCTATATAAGAAATTGGAGTTCTTTAGCATGTTGTTTATATTCCATGTTATAATATATGCGGAGAAAGGGGCCGATGGGAAATCTGGCGGTGTGTGAAGCCAGGGTAAAATGGTGATGTTATTGGGAGGAAATGGTCGATGGTAATTCCGGTGGTGTGCGAAGATGGAGTAATATAATATTTCATACGCGGAAAAAGGGCCGATGGAAATTCTGGCGGTGTGCGAAGATGGGGTAATGATGTTTTATGACAGACCTGAATAAAATGGTTTACATATTATCGTGTGATACATCTTTTTTGCAAAAATTATGAAATCCTTGATTTTCTTATTATTAAAAAAATATTATAGTAGAAATTGTCACATGTATTCTTGTTATGAAAGCACAAATACACAATAGTCATTGGGTTACAACTTTATTCACTGAGCTGTTAACTCATTTCATTCCTTTAAAAAATTTCAGGTTTAAACAAAGGTCGTTGGCCCGCTTAAAGCCAGGATTATTTTGATATAAAAAAAATTTCTCGTGGAAGATTGGAATATTTCTTTGAAATATCTCTTCTTACATGCTTATATATGTATAAATTTTAGAATTTTGCTATATGTAACTATGTAGTGGAACATGTTAGAACTTTGAGTTGAACTTTATATGTAATTAAGAATGTATAGTGTAACACTTAATCTTAATCTAAGTTTGAGACATGTTACGCGTTCAGGTATATAATGAAGACCATGTTGAAGGATAGTGACTTTGGATATATGCTATTGTTGACTTACAAAAATTTGGAATTTTAATAGGCGAGGTCAAGCCGAATGATACTATACATTGCATGAGATATCATATATTGATAGTAGGCTATGTTAGCCGAAATTTAATTTACTATTTTGAGGTAGATCCCATAAATTTTAGAGGAGGTGCTGCCAAAATTTTCAATGGTAAGAAAATTTTTGAACAATTTAGATTTATTTAGAGTTAATTTGGTGATTTATTACCGAGGATCGTTACAATAACTCTCTCTTTTTTCTCTTGAATCTAATTTTATCCTAATACTAGATCTAAAAGAGAAAAAAAAAAAGAAAGAAAAAGAAGAGCTCCTAATTTACACTAACAGAGAAGAAACCCTAATTCTTCTCTCCTCCCCCGAATTTTGCTCTTACATGCAGTATTTTAGGCAAAAAGAGCTAGGATTTCTTTGAGAGATGATACATATCGAAGATTAAGGCCAATGCCTTGATCTTTTGGCCACTCTCCCGCCCAGCTACGAGAAGCTTCTGTATATGTATATTTTTCTGTATTTAGATTCGTATTTTCTCTAGATACAACCTTAAATTTGGGATCCAATGCATCTCCTAGAAGCTATTTGTCTTAGTTGCAAGAAATCATGTTTATTACTGAAAATGAGTTTAATTAGGCTTTTATTTCAACTTTGCCCCTATCCTTTGCAATCTACATATAAGAGACCAAAAATGACTTAATAATAGTGTTTTATTCATAAACCCGGCAGGAAAACACGGTATTAAAATACAAAATTGATGACTAATTATTTTTTCAAGAGCTTAATTTTGAAAAATCTTTGTTTTCTTACAAGCTTGAGCTCTCATTGCAAAATGTTTCCTCATAGGATTCTAAGTTGCATAGGAATCTAAGTTGATTGGTATAATTCCTGTCCATGTCCTCCTTATTTCATTTTTCCCCTTATCGAAATTGCAAGGACGCAATTTCTTGTAGGTGGATGGAATGTTTACACCCCGCTCCCGGAATACGTACTTAGTTGCGTATTCAGATTTTTTTGATCATTTTTTTTAATTTACTTTCAGTATTTGTTTTGTATTATGAATTATTTATATGATCGTTTTTTGCTTTGGATCTGGATTCGTGAACTCGGAGTCAGCCCTAGTCTGAACTGGGAGTCCGATCCTAGAGTTTTACTCAGCTTGGTCATTCTGGTATTCAGATATGACCGATTTTAGTTTCAAACATTATTTTTCAATATTCTAGATTTTTAAGAATTTTCTGAAATTTTCCTGAATTAATTTATAAATCTTCAAAACCGAGGTCGACCATACCGCTGCTCGTTTCTCGGATTTTTAATTTATAAATAGAGTTGAAATCTAAAATGACTTTCTCATAACTTCTTAAATCGCATTTTCTATCTAAATACTTTTTCTGAGATTTTTCTAAATTTATCAAAATCCGGCCGACCCGGTGTAGACCGGTGTCAACGGTTGACTTCAGGATTTTTATTATGAAAATGGGATTGAATTTCTAAAATTATTTTCACCAAAAATCTTAAATAATATTTATTATATTTGAAATTTTAGAAAGCTTTCCAAGCTAATTTATTTTTGGACTTTTCTGGGGTTTTCGGTGTTTTCCCAGATACCGGAATTTTATCCAGATATTTTACTTTTCTCCTTTTTTTCATTTCTCTCTCCTCGCTAGATGTGGGGCTCACCAACCTGGATTCAATCTTTAAATGCAGAGATCCTCTCCATTCTGCATTTAATGCTTATGTCCTGTAGAATCAGTTCTAATCTTGTCATCATGACGTTTTGTTTTTCTTTTTCTGTTAAACACAATCTCGTGTTTTCCTCCTGGACGCAGATCTCATTTTCGCGGCTGACTCTCTTTTGCCGAGATGCGGCTCTCACTTAAATAGACGCGAATCTCTTTTTCAAAAGAGACGCAACTCTTCTAGTGGTTGATGGCAAATTTGTAATATCCCCTAATTCCCTTATATAAACACGTCCTCCTTTCTCTTTCATTATTATTTTCCTCCTCCTTCTTTCCTCCAATAGAGAACGAATGGCAGCCCAGAAAAGTAGCCCCGTGCCCTCCTTGGCCGGCCATTTTCCACCATTTCACCCTCCAACTCCACCACAATCTCCACCACTCCTCTACCATTCCTCCTCAATTCCAACAACAACAACAACAACTTCACCACTTCTTCTTCCTATTTTCTCCACCATGAACTCATTAACCTCCAAAGTTTCACCACTATTTTCATCACCACCTACACCACCTTAGTCACCACCAACTATGCCATCTTCCTCTCCTCGTCGTACTCTTTCCACGGGGTATAGCTTCGTTCTCTGAACACCATTTCCAAAACTCCAAATTTTCCAATGAACTATACTTGCACCCTCTTTGGCTTGGGCTTGGGGCTTTGGCCGCCACCTCCGGCCGCCCCCGACGACTGCCGCCAACCCATGGCCAGTCCCTTCCTTCCCTTCTTCTTTCTTTTCTTTCCTTTCCTTCTTTCTTTTCTTCCTTCTTTCTTTCTTTCCTTTCCTTCTCTTTTCTTTCCTTCTTTCTTTCTTCCTTTCCTTTAATTCCTTCCCTGCGTCTCTCACTCTTTTCCTGCGTCTCTCTCACATCTCCTTTGTTGGAACTTGCTTTTGATGAAGACATTTGTGATACTATGTCATTTGGAGCTCTATCACAAGCCTATTTCAAGAGTTTTTCATGATCAAGACTTCCCAAGGAGAGTTGAGAATGATATGTATTGTAATGGTTAAATAGCATGTTAAAAGCCTTGATGCGCACACACATATCATAGCCTATTAGTCGACTTGTAGCTCTCTATAGTCGACTTATATATGGTATAGTCGACTTGACCATTCCCTAGTCGACTAGCTTTGTGTCCTAAAAGATCCCAACTCTCTTTTTGTATCTGTTTGTCAACTTAATAGAATACCTAGTCGACTAGTAGACTTTTGTAGTCGACTTATAGTTTTCCCCCTAGTCGCTAATACCTGGCCTAGTCGACTTATAATGAAGTTGTGGTCGACTTGGTTCAATTTTCAGAAACTTGTCATTTGGATTTTAACATGACCTAGTTGACTTGGTCTTGTCTATAGTCGACTAAACTTGAGAAATTTGCCTACCCTAGTCGACTAACCCATATCTCAAGTCGACTGATGGCAGTTTCTGACTGTTAGACAGTTTCTTTTTTCTGATATTTTCTGCAATGTTATCCAATGTTTGAATGTTCAAATTGGACCTAATAACTACCCTAACTAACCCTAGAGTACAGCTATAAATAGGGTTGTTAATCTTAGACCAAAATACCAATTCAAATATTTAGTTTTCTGACCAAAAATCCTGAAATATTCTGATTTCCTGAAAACTATTCCCACTTCCTGTTCTTCACCAATTCCTACTATTTTGTGAAGATCTCTGAAAGTCATCCTATACTAGCCCTTGTCCACGATCACATACTGTACCAAGGCTTATAGGAAAGGTTGTAATCACTCAAAGAAATCATTATACAATAGCGTCTTCTTAGTGTAGAAGAGAGGTTGTACAAGGTGTTTTGTTCTCTTAGTTGTAAGAGGAGTTGTACACATTTGGCAAAGGGGATTTGTCAAGTGGTGTGCAAGGTATTGATTTTGGGTGTATAAAGTCAAGGATAAAGGAAAATCTCAAGCGGGTGGCTTAGGGACTGGATGTAGGTCACGAGAACCGAACCGACCAGATAAATCACACGTGTTTGCGATTGTTAACTTTTCTGTGATTTGTTTTTCTTTATTTGCAAGTACATTTATTTCCTTTATACTAATATTCTTGTGAGTGTTGACTTCGTATATTAGATCCACATTTGGCATCATCTCGGGACCAACATTTGGTATCAGAGCCCTGCATACCTAGTCAACAATCTACAAGGATGGTAATGGAGTTCCCTTCATCACAATTCAAAGAAGAATATTCTACACAACGTCCACCGCTATTTGACAGATCCAACTACAACTATTGAAAGTGTAGAATGAAGATCTACTTGCAATCGCTCAACTACGAACTTTGGAACATTGTAGGAGCACCGTATACCAAACCGGCTACCCACTCCAACGCTTGGAGTGATGATCAAAAGAGGAATGCGAACCTTGATGCAAAAAGCGATGAATGCTTTATTCTGTGCCTTAACTAAGAAGAGTTCAACCGTGTGTCAACAGCCACTTCTACAAATCAATATAGCATACTCTTCAGGTAACACATGAAGGCACAAATAAAGTTAAGAATCTAAGATTTCTGTTCTTGTCCACAGGTTTGAACTATTTAAAATGAAGGAGAATGAAACCATCTCAGAAATGGTTACAAGATTCACCGATATTACCAATTCCTTAGCATCCCTTGGAAGGAATACACCCAAGTCAAAAAAGTTCGCAAGATCCTTCGTGCACTCACATCAGATTGGGAGAAGAAGATAACTGCATTGAAGAAGCGAATGATCTCTCAACAATGTCGTTAGAAAACCTTATTGGTAATCTAATGGCATATGAAGTGCAACTCGAAGAAAGAAAAAGGATGAACAACAACCTCTCTCAAAGAAAAAGAACTTGCCTTGTATGCATCCTCAGACATGGACAATTCAGATGACGATGAAAGGAGATGGCAATGCTTTTAAGAAAATTCAGAAGATTTTTAAAGCAAGGTAAGTTTAAATGCTTTAATTTTAATAAAACAGGTCATATGAGAAGGATTGCCTATTGCTCAAAAACAAAGGTAAATACAAGAGCACAAAGTTCAGAGAAGAAAGACTACCAGCATCATGGGAGAACAGTGATTCCTCTTCCTCTGATGAAGAAGAAACCACTGAACATGTCAACATCTATTACATGGCGCTAGAAGAAGATGAGGTACAATATACTGAACTTTTAGATGCATTCCATGAATTATTCAATGATCTAAAGAATGAAAAAATGAAATAAAGTTTTATTAAAGGAAAAGAAAAACTTTTCAAAGAAAATTTCATGTTATGTCTCTCAAGTTTCTTCTATAAATTCTCAAAAGATGATTTTGAAAAAGTAATATCATCATTAAAAAAAGATAATGAGAATTTTATAAAAGAAAATACTTTGCTTAAAAGGAAACTATGTCATTAAATGAAAGAATATCTGTGTTACATAAAGACATGTCAGTTTTCAAAATAAAATATGAAAAGATTTTGAAAAATGTGACTAAGTTTTAATCAAGAAAAAGAAATTGAATGATTTGCTATCTTATCAAAAGATGTCACATAATCATAATGGTATTGGATTTCTAAAAAATCTTCATATATTAGTAATCCATATAATCTTTTTGTGAAAAGAAAGTCTGATATTGTTTTTAAAAGAATTAAAAACAAGTTTTATATGGATTCCTAAAACTTAAGCATTTTTGACAAAAATAATTATATTGCATCATACATACAGATATATGTAATTCATGCAATTATGTGTATACTACAGATGGAAACCAAATTCAAATTGGGTTTGGTCTCCTAAAGGTTAATGTTTTACTCTTATGATTTGTATCATCTAATGTTTATCTTTCAGGTACCATATAAGAAGTTTGAGAAGGACATTACTTCAAATATCTATCATATATATACATGTTATGATATATTTGTTGCAGGGGAGAACACAAGTGTTTCTATATCTGTTTATAACCCATTTCTGCAGGGGAAGAAAATATAGCTTATTTTCTGTAGGGGCATTCGTGCACACAAAGTGTCATCATCAAAAGGGGAGAATGTTGGAACTTACTTTTGATGAAGACATTGTGATGCTATGTCATTTGGAGCTCTATCACAGCCTATTCAAGAGTTTTTCATGATCAAGACTTCCAAGGAGAGTTGAGAATGATATGTATTGTACTAGTTAAATAGCATGTTAAAAGCCTTGATGCACACACACATATCATAGCCTATTAGTCGACTTGTAGCTCTCTATAGTTGACTTATATATTGTATAGTTGACTTGACCATTTCCCTAGTTGACTAACTTGTGTCCTAAAAGATCCAACTCTCTGTTTGTATCTGTTAGTCGATTAACAGAATACTAGTCGACTAATAGACTTTTGTAGTCGACTTATAGTTTCCCCCTAGTCGACTAATACCTGGCCCAGTCGACTTGTAATATAGTTGTGGTCGACTTGGTTCAGTTTTCAAAACTTATCATTTGGACTTATCATGACCTAGTCGACTTGGTCTCTTCTATAGTCGACTAAACTTGAGAAATTTGCCTACCCTAGTCGACTAACCCATATCTCAAGTCGACTAATGGCAGTTTCTGACTGTTGGATAGTTTCTGTTTTCTGGTATTTTTTGCAACGTTATCCAACGTTTGATGTTCAAATTGGACCTAATAACTACCCTAACTAACCCTAGATTTCAACTATAAATAGGGTTGTTAATCTTAGGCCAAGTACCAATTCAAATATTCAGTTTTCTGACCAAAAATCCTGAAAATATTCTGGTTTCCTGAAAACTGTTCCCACTTTCAGTTCTTCACCAATTCCTATTCTTTTGTGAAGATCTCTGAAAGTCATCCTATACTAGCCTTTGTCCACGATCACATACTGTACAAGGCTTATAGGAAAGGTTGTAATCACTCAAAGAGATCATTGTAAAAGAGCGTCTTCTTGGTGTAGAAGAGAGGTTGTACTAGGTGTTTTATTCTCTTTGTTGTAAGAGGAGTTGTACACATTTGGCAAAGGGGATTTGTCAAGTGGTGTGCAAGGTGTTGATTTTGGGTGTACAAAGTCAAGGATAAGGAAAATCTCAAGCGGGTGGCTTGGGGACTGAATGTAGGTCACGAGGACCGAACCAGGATAAATCATACGTGTTTGCGATTGTTAACTTTTCTGTGATTTGTTTTTCTTTATTTGTAAGTACATTTATTTCCTTTACACTAATATCTTGTGAGTGTTGACTTCGTATATTAGATCCACATTTGGCATCATCTCGGGACCAACATCCTTGTCTCCCTCTTTCTCTTATATTTAATTGCTAGACGCGGAGTTCACCCTGCGTCCAAACTATTTCTTAACGCAGAGTTCTTATATCAATGTGATGCGGAGTTCATGCCCGAGTCCGCGTTCTTCTCGTGTCCTTGCTTAAATGCGGGTCTCGAACCCCGCGTTTGTGAAAATCTACGCGACGCGACTCCCGCATCTGCGACTCCCGCGTCTTCATTCTCTCTTCTCCTTTTTATTAGAACGCGTTTACGCGTCGGTTTCTAAGACTCTGGAGATCAGGGATTTCACCGTGTTCTTCGAAGGTTTAGGCGAGTGTTCTCGATTTCCTTTTGACTTCCCTTTTCATTGGGTCGACTTGTATTATTCACAATTTGTGCTGTTTAAAACTAACCCTTTCTGCAGGTGCCCTTGCCTTCGGGCCTAACCTCTGGGTATAACCTTTGAGGTTTAAAGTCCTCTGGACTTTCTGTATGCTACGCCTGGTAGGCGAACCTAGCGTCAACACTTTACCCGCTTACTCCGTTCGAGTATAGTTACCCCGTGAGCATGGCTTCCCCGTGAGCGGTAGTATGGCGTTCATACGCTTGCTGCGACACGTGTGTCTAGCTACGCTGTGAACGGTAACCACGCCGAGCATGATAGCATCTAGTGTTGTACATTAGCTTCGCTCCAACTTGCTCAGCTCTGTGTGATTGTGCTCAACTATTACTCTATCACTTGCTAAGTACATACTTAATATGTTAACACTTGACATGCTATTACTTGATACCTATCATCTACATGCTAATACCTGTTACCTGTCTAATATCACCACCAAGGCATATAACACATGACATCTGATATACTACTACTTGACACCTGTTCCCTGCTATGACATGACTTATCACCTGTCACTTGCCTGATCACTTGTCATTGTCATGTTAAGACCTGATACCTGTCATGATTAACTCTCTACCGATGATTACACATTACGGGAATGCAGTACCTGATCTCTTGTTACGTACTCCTGTTATGCTTGTTATGACTCCTGTTATGCTTGTATGTATTCCTGTTATGACCAGTTATGTTCCTCCTCATTCTCGTAATCTGATAATTATGTTAATAAGCCATAAAAGGGATAACCTTCATGGGGAATGGGAGGAAGTGATGGATGCCGGTATGGTGCCTTACTTATAGTAATGGAATACTAAACTGATGATTCGTGTTAAGGGGATTTCAGGCCCCAGAAGATGCGTGTTAGGGGGATTTCAGGCCCCCAATGGTTGTGTCCTGGGCGGACGGGAACTACTATAAGTATGGGCTATCAGTTCTTCATCAGCTTCCAATAACCAATCTCGGCTTACTTATATATGGATGTATGTGTGTTGAGATGTACACCAGGACACATACCTAGATATATGAGTTGGACGAGTAATAACAATAAAATGCCAAGATAATGACTTGTTATGTTGCTCCACAAACTTGGTTATACCACTTGTCTCGCCACAATTGCTTTCATCAGATTTTATTTCAGATTTTTGGTTTTATGATTATTATGCTATACCTGTTCATGTCCTGCCTTTCCATTTATGTTCTATTTCTCTAGTTTCCTGCTCTTATCTTATCATACCATAAGTATTCCCTGCTTGATATCAATTTTGTATATCTACTTGTTCCTGCATGCTTGTGCTCACGACACGATTTTCAATGCATATTTATGACTTGGATTATCGATACACAAGTGCTTATCTCAGCACGCCATCTAGCTTTCGCATTGCCACTCTTCGGGGAGTTCTGACTCCTCTGAATCCTCATGTCCAGGTTTTGGAGCTTAGAGCGTGTGGATTCTCCTAGTTGCTGATCAGAGTGGCGTAGTGATAGCGTAGATCTCCAGCAGACCGTCCGGAGCCCCATCCTTCCAGCCCCCTGCTCAGCTCTAGAGTTTCCTGTTGTGACTCTGAGCCTCCTTTTGTACTGTTCATATTTGTACATCTCTTTTTATTCTTGCAATTGCGCCATATTAGTGATATAATATTCTAGTAATATTTGTCACACCTGGTGATAACTTTGTAATTGTACTCATATGTTGGAATGTATAATGCACCACGTGCTTCCGTACTCTGATTCTTGCCTGTACTGATGCTTAGCATATATATGTGAGGGTAATTCTGACTTGCGTATATACGTCGTAGTGACGTCCACGTACCCGCAGGATCGGGGCGTTACAGGGTGGTATCAGAACCTAGGCTCTCACATTCAGTACAACCAGTCGGCAAATTAATGGTAAAGAAATTAGCAACTGGAATGCTTGAGTCTTGCTTATACAGTCCAACTATAAGTACAGAGTTATCAATTCTATCTTGATGATCCTTCCTTTGATTCCTAATCTCTTTCATCTTTCCACTGTTTTTGTTTTTTGTAGCCTTTGTACCAACTTAAGATATGATAGACTAGAGAGGTAGCGGCTGGCAATGAATGAAGCTATTATATGATCTCTTCGGCCAACTTTATGAAGCTCAGGTATTCTCAGGATTGATCTCGATCGGGTTATCTTTCAGAAGTCAGTAGTCGGGGTTCTCCACGAGTATTCTGTATTCTCGGGTATATCTTTCAGGGTGATCGATGCCTGTTATTCAGAATTCTCAATTATCGGTCTTCTTTATTATGCTCAGTACTATCAGGGTTTCCTTTATCTTCAGTATTCTGGCTTATTCTCGGAGAGCTATCAAGTATGCAGTACAGCTGGAATTCTATTGCAAAGCAATGGCATCAGATCAGTGTTATTTGACATCATTTAAAGATTTATACGGTAGGAAGTGCAGAGGATGTTTATATTCTGATTATTATTCAACCAACTAGAGAGCCCTACCAGCAGTGATTCATATCTTGATTAGTATAATTCCTATCCATGTCCTCCTTGTGTTCATTTTTCCCCTTACTGAAATTGCGAGGACGCAATTTTTTGTAAGGTAGATGGAATGTAACACCCCGCTCCCGGAATACGTACTTAGTTGCGTATTCAGATTTTTTTTGATCATATTTTTTAATTTACTTTTTGTATTTGTTTTATATTATGAATTATTTGTATGATCGTTTTGCTTTGGATCTGGATTCGTGAACTCGGAGTCAGCCCTAATCTGACCCGGGAGCCCGATCCTAGAGTATTGCTCGGCTTGGTCATTCTAGTATTCAGATATGACTGATTTTATTTTCAAACATCATTTTCCAATATTCTAGATTTTTCATGATTTTTTTGGAATTTTTCTGAATTAAGTTATAAATCTTCAAAACCGGGGTCGCCCAATACCGCTGCTCGATTCTCAGATTTTTAATTTACAAACGAAGTTGAAATTTTAAAAATGGCTTTCTCATAACTTCTTAAAATCACATTTCTATCTAAATACTTTTTCTGGGATTTTTCTAAATTTATCAAAATCCGGCCGACCGGGTGTAGACCAGTGTCAAAGGTTGACTTTAGGATTTTTATTATGAAAATGGGATTGGATTTTTAAAAATTAATTTTACCAAAAATCTTTAAATAATATTTATTATTTTTGAGAATTTTGGGAAGCTTTCCAAACTACTTTATTTTTTAGACTTTTCTGGGGTTTTCAGTATTTTCCCAGATACCAGAATTTTATCTAGATATTTTACTTTTCTCCTTTTTTTTCAGTTCTCTCTCCTCTCCAGACGCGGGGCTCACCAAACTTGGATTCAATTTTTAAATGCAGAGATCCTCTCCATTCTGCATTTAATGCTTATGTCCTGTAAAATCAGTTCTGAATCTTATCACCATGACTTTTTGTCTTTTCTGCTAAATACAATCTCGCGTTTTCCTTCGGACACGGATCTCATTCCGCGTCTGACTCTCTTTTGCCTGGACGCAGCTTTCACTTAAATGAGACGCGGATCTCTTTTTTCAAAAGAGACGCAACTCTTTTAGTGGTTGATGGCACATTTGTAATATCTTCTAATTCCCTTATATAAACACCTCATCCTTTCTCTCTCTTTCATTATTATTTTTCCTCCTCCTTCTTTTCTCCAATAGAGAACGAATGGCAGCCCATAAAAAAAGCCCCGTGCCCTCCTTTGGCCGGCCATTCTCCACCATTCCACCCTCCAGCTCCACCACCATCTCCACCAACTCCTCCACCATTCTCTCCTCCATTTCCTCCTCCATTCAACAACAACAATAACAACTTCACCACCTTCTTCTTCCTCTTTTCTCCATCATGAATCCATTAACCTCCAAAGCTTCACCACCATTTTCACCACCACCTACACCACCTTGGCCATCACCAACTATGCCATCTTCCTCTCCTCGTCGTACTCTTTCCAATGGGGTATAGCTTCGTTCTCCGAAACACCATTTCCAAAACTCCAAATTTTCTAAATAAACTGCACTTGCACCCTCTTTGGCTTGGGCTTGGTGCTTTGGCCGGCCACCTCCGGCCTCCGGCCGCCCCCGGCGACAGCTGCCAACCCATGGCCGGTCCTCCTCCTTCCCTTCTTCTTTCTTTTCTTTCCTTTCCTTCTTTATTTTCTTCCCTTGTTTCTTTCTTTCTTTCCTTCTTTTTTCTTTCCTTCTTTCTTTCTTCCTTTCCTTTAATTCCTTCCCCGCATCTCTCACTCTTTCCCTTTGTCTCTCTCACATCTCCTTGTCTCCCTCTTTCTCTTATATTTAATTTCTAGACGCAGAGTTCACCCTGCGTCCAAACAATTCCTTAACGTGACCTTCGCATTCTTATATCAACCTGACGCAGAGTTCATACCCGCGTCTGCGTTCTTCTCATGTCCTTGCTTAAATGCGGGTCTCGAACCCCGCATTTGTGAAAATCTATGCGACGCGACTCCCACGTCTGCGACTCTCGCGTCTTCATTCTCTCTTCTTCTTTTTTATTAGAATGCGTTTACGCTTTGGTTTCCAAGATTCTGGAGATCAAGGATTTCACCGTGTTTTTCGAAGGTTTAGGCGACTGTTCTTGCTTTCCTTTTGACTTCCCCTTTCATTGGGTTGACTTGTATTATTCACAATTTGTGTTGTTTGGAACTAACCCTTTCTACAGGTACCCTTGCCTTCGGTCCTAACCTCTGGGTACAACCTTTGAGGTTTAAAGTCCTCTGGAATTTCTGTATGCTACGCCTGGTAGGCGGACCTAGCGTCAACACTTTACTGCATACTCCGTTCGAATATAGTTACCCCGTGAGCATTGCTTCCCCGTGAGCGGTAGTATGGCGTTCATACGCTTGCTGCGACACGTGTGTCTAGCTACGCTGCGAACGGTAACCACGCCGAGCGCGATAGCATTTAGTGTTGTACATTAGCTTCACTCCAACTTGCTCAGCTCTGCTTGATTGTGCTCAGCTATTACTCTATCACTTGCCAAGTACATGCTTGATATGTTAACACATGACATGCTATCACTTGATACCTATCATCTACATGCTAATACCTGTCACCTGTCTAATATCACCACTAAGGTATATAACACATGACATCTGATATACTACTGCTTGATACCTGTTCCCTTTTATGACATGACTTATCACCTGTCACTTGCCTGATCACTTGTCATTGTCATGTTAAGACCTGATAACTATCATGATTAACTCTCTACCCATGATTACACATTACGGGAATGCAGTACCTGATCTCTTGTTACGTACTCCCGTTATGCTTGTTATGACTCCCGTTATGCTTGTATGTATTCCTGTTATGACCAGTTATGTTCCTACTCATTCTCGTAATTTCATAATTATGTTAATAAGCCATAAAAATGATAACCTTCACGGGGAATGAGAGGAAGTGATGGATGCCGGTATGGTGCCTTCCTTATAGAATGGAATACTAAACTGACGATTCGTGTTAGGGGGATTTCTTATTGGTCACTAATATTGCACATTCATTATCATATTCTCATACTTATTATAGAATAAACTCTGCTTTTTTCTAATTAAATGTTTGATTTATTTGCAGGCCCGTTCCTAAAGAGAGTGAAGAGAAATGAGCCCAAAAGCCCATCAAATTCTGAATTAAATCAGAATAAATTCAAAATCAGGGAATCAAGGCAGATCTTGACAAATCAGAGAGGTTAAAAACCAGTTGAAACAAATCCCTACAAATCGATTTGGTTGAAGCCAAGGATCAAAGCCATTTCGTCAAAATTCTAGACTTAAACTACAAATCTAGCTGAAGATAAATACAAATCGAGAAGCCAGGGAGCACCACCAATAGGGTGTAGCCACCTGGCCACACCCTGGCCGCGTAATATGGCCAAAGCCGCTTTTTCACGACTTTGTTAGGGAGTTAGGGGGAGCGTTTGCTCCCCTTATCTTCTTACACCTCTCCCCTCTGGGTTTTTGCCTATAAAAGGCAGGATTTTCACTGTAACCAAAGATGACCATGTAGAGATAGGATTTACTCCATTTTTCCATTTTTTAGTGTAGGTTTTTATTTTTCTTTTTCATGTAATTTTCAGTTTTAATTTATGTAAATCAGAGGAGATCAGAGTTTCTTAGGAGAATGAGAACGAAGCTTGTGCTGAGAGTGACACCGGTGTAAGATTTTCTTCTTTTCTCTTATTGTTATGAAGTCGAATCTGTAGTTCCCTTTTGTATATACTTTTTTCTGTTCTTCTTCTTCTTCTCTACTTTTCTTCTTTTGGTACAATTGCTATCCAAGTGAGTCTAAAAGCATCGAAAGTGCCTTGCCTTTGCGAGTGTCACTAATAGCTCATGACGATGGATTTTGAGTTTCATTCTTTATCACTTCATACTTTCAACGTCTTGATGATATAATGTGGAGGAAACGGGAATCAACTCTTATGGGCTACACGTTGATCGCCTCACTTCAAGGTAACATCATTGCAAAAGATTCAAGGTAGGTATTTGGTCAAAAGAAGTAAGTAATTTTTTTAGATTCTTTTCTTTTAATCATTTAATTTAGAATACCACAACACCCACTTATTTTATCACTCCTTTTCCATTTCTTTATCCAATTCTATTTTCTCCACCTTCCTAACATGACTTTAACTCTTTTTCTCTTTTCTTTTTAAAAACTAAAAGAAGAATTTTAACCATTCTTTATAACATAAAAGAGAACTTGCTTGAAAAGCTTCCATCGCTAGTCCCTCCTTGTGTACAGACCCGCATAGCCACTTGCTATTGCGGTAGAATTGAGTAAATTATACTCTTTAATTTTAAAATCTGAAATACTGTATTTTGTGTGCTGGTTTAACCTTAATCAATTTCAGGCCCCCAGAAGATGCATGTTAGGGGGATTTCAAGCCTCCAATAGCTGTGTCCCGGGCGGAGGGGAACTACTATAAGTATGAGCTATCAGTTCTTCATCAGCTTCTAATAACCAACCTCGGCTTGCTTATATATGAATATATGTATGTTGAGATATACACCAGGACACATACCTAGATATATGGGTCAGACGAGTAATAATAATAAAATGCCAAGATAATGACTTGTTATTGTTGCTCCACAAACTTGGTTATACCACTTGTCTCGCCACAATTGCTTTCATCAGATTTTATTTCAGATTTCCGGTTTATGATTATTATGCTATCCTTGTTCATGTCCTGCCTTTCTACTTATGTTCTATTTCTCCAGTTTCCTGCTCTTATCTTATCATACCTTGAGTATTCCCTGCTTGGTATCAATTGCTATATATCTACTTGTTCCTGCATGCTTGTGCTCACGACACCATTTTCAATGCATATTTATGACTTGGATTTATCGATACACATTTGCTTATCTCAGCACCCATCTGGCTTTCACATCGCCACTCGTAGGGGAGTTCTGACTCCTCTAGATCCTCATGTCTAGGTTTTAAAGTTAGGAGCGTGTGGATTCTCCTAGTTGCTGATCAGAGTGGTGTAGTGGTAGCGTGGATCTCCAACAGACCGTCCGGAGCCCCATCCTTCCAGCCCCCCTGCTCGGCTCTAGAGTTTTCCTGTTGTGACTCTGAGCCTCCTTTTGTACTGTTCATACTTGTACATCTCTTTTTATTCTCGCAATTGCGCCATATTAGTGATGTAATATTCTTGTAATATTTATCACATCTGGTGATAACTTTGTAATTGTACTCATATATTGGAATGTATAATGCACCACGTGCTTCCGTACTCTGATTCTTGCCTGTACTGATGCTTAGCATATATATGTGAGGGTAATTCTAACCTGCGTGTATATGTTGCAGTGACGTCCCTGTACCCGCAGGATCAGGGCGTTACATTAAGTGTTGTAAACCACTTTCTTTGCTTTGTACATTAGCTTTGTGCGCTCCCTCTTGTATAGAGGTGATTTGCTTTGTGCATTGGCTTTGTGCCTCCTCTTGTGAAGGGGATTTGTGTTTGTATCCTTTGTGGAGTTTCTTAATGGAGATACTGAAAATTTTTATAGGTGAAGGCGGGGACGTAGACTTGGTGCTTGAACATCGAAACATATCTTCGTGTTTGCGTTTGGCTATTTCTCTACTCTACTCTCATTTATATCTTGCATTTCGCTTATTGCTTATCCATATATGCTTTGTAACACCTCATTCCCGAATACGTACTAAGATACGTATTCAGATATTTCAATCATATTTTTTGATTTACTTCTCATATTTATTTTTATTTTATGATTATTTATGCGATTGTTTTGTATTGAATCTGGATTCGTAGACTCGGACTCGGCCTTAGTCTGAACTGGGAACCCAATCTAGTGTATTACTTAAATTGATATTTTTAGTAGTCAAATTTGAATGGTTTTAGTTTCAAGCATTGTTATCCAATAATTTAGATTTTTCATGATTTTTAAAAATTTTCCGATTTAAATTACAAAATCTTCAAAATCGGTGTCGACCAATATCACTGGTCAATTTATGGATTTTTAATTTACAAAAGGAGTTGAATTTTTAAAATCTACTTTTATACTATTTCTTAGAATCACATTTTCTATTTTACTGCATTTTCGGAGATTTTTCGAAATTTATCGAAACTCGGCTGGATTTGGTGTCGGCCGGTAATGCCGGTTGATTCCAAAATTTTTAATCTAAAAATAGAATTTTATTTCTAAAACTTGATTTCATATATTACCTCAAGATGATGTTTTCTCCGTCCAAGTATTTTTGGGGATTTTTTTTGAAATTGATGATATTTTTTATATTAAAATAATATTATTTATTTCAAAATCTTCCCTTCTTTCTTTCTTTTCTTTTCTTTTCTTTCTCTCCCCATCATTACCTACCAACCCATGTGAGGGACCTGCCCCCTGTTTAATTCCCATCTCCCTCCATCACTATCTTTCACTCTCCTTCTCTCTCTCTTTCATTTTCCTTTTCTTTTCCTTTTCCCTTTCTCTTTCTTCTCCCCCTCTTTCCCTCTCTCTTCAACCGGGTGATGCCCAGCCCCCACCATTATGACCCGCTGCCCTTGGCCAGCTCCGGCGATGCCTTCACCCGCACTAGCAACCCAAGACCCATATCCCCCTTCTCTCACCTCTCCTTTCTCTCTTTTCCCTCTCTCATTTCCCTTATATCTCATCTGAACTGCATCCCCGTCGATCCATGGCCTGATCTGCCACTTCCTCGCCAGCGATGACCCCAACATGATTCCCAGCCATCAGCACAACCTCCTCATTCTCCTCCTCCTCCTCTTCTTCTTTTCTCTCTTTCTTTCTCTTTTCTTTCTTTTCCTTCTTACTCTCCCTCTCATCCTCTGGTTGTGGCAGCGATGGCCAGCACTGTTGTCAACCACTGGCTGGCCAGTGCCTCTCCCTCCTCTCTTGGTTCTTTTCCCCTTCTCCCTCCAGATCACTCTTTCTCTATCTCTCTCTCTCTGCATCCTTTTCTCTATATCTCTCACTCTCTCTACATCTCTTATCTCTCTTTCTGTGGTGTGTATACGTGCACCTCTTCTCTCTCTATCTCTCTCCCCTGCAACTCTCTCTTCTATCTCTCCTTGATCTCTCTCTATTTTCTCTCTAGTTCTCTCTCATATGGTGATGGTAGGTGTGTCGCGCCCATGCACGTGTTTTGGGATTCCAAGATTTGCGATGTTTTCCAAAGATATAGGCGAGTGTTCTCACATCATTTCTGTGTTTCCCCACTTCGACGTATTGGATTGTAGTTTTGGGGAATTTGTATATTGTACTTACCCCGTATTGTTTTTGTATTCATAAGTGGACACGTGTATGTACCAGTGTGAGTTTATATTTGTATTTGTATGTGGTCGAGTGCTCAGGACTGTATATATAATATATGTGTGATGAATGCATGTAGTAGCATAGTTTAATTCATGCACTTATACATTGCCTGTGATGTTATTACTACGTGGCTGACCATTCGTGATCATTTAGCCTCCGAGCTCTTTACTCTACCTTCGGGCTCTATACTCAGCCTCCAGGCTTCACTACTCTATAGGAGTCAAGTTATTATCATATTTATATGTGTGATCGTGTGGTACTAACATCTCATGCAGGTACCTACTCAGCCTCCGAGCCAGCCTACTTCTCGAGCTACCCAATAAGAGTTGGCCTTGCACCCTTTGGGGCCCCATCCTTCCAGACCCCCTGTTCGCCTCTCGAGTTTTCCTTTTATAATTCGTGAGCGCTTTTTATAATGTTCATATTTGTCACGTCTCGCTTCCCAAAATATGGAATATGAGCTCGTGATGATGCTAGTAGATACTCACAAAGAGTGAAATCTCTTCCATAAGTATCTTAGGTTGTCAACAACGAGCAGGATAGCACATATATATGCATATATAACCAAGCACAAGGATAAAAGCACACATATGAAATACAAAAAATATAAACAATATCATCCACCATATCTGAATAAAACAAGTCAAGAAAAAGAAACTGAACTCACTGTAGAATAACTAAACCGGAATATGTTCTACGATTAGCTCTCTATACTGGCTTTCTGATCTCGATAATAAAAAATAATAAAGGTCCATCAGAAGTGGACTAGCAAGAGTACACGAGAGAAAAGAATGATAAAAGAGAGAATATGAAGATGTAGTAACAGTAAGTAGAACATAAGAACAATATGGTTGGCAGTATCGAGAACTGAAAGTAATAATAATGACAGAAAAATTGAGACGATAGATTGTGTACAAGGAGACTGTGCATGCATGTTGTGATATGAATATAATGAACATGAGATGTCCTGGTTGAGAAACTGTCATGTAATATAAACACAAGATCATAAGAACACGAGATCACAAGTTAAAATAACAAGATCAGTTCAGGAATATCATGTAATCAAGATATGTTTGATGTTGGCCCAGAGGCCCTTCACTCTAGTTTTGATGATGATTAACTCATATAGTTATAGTTTACTAATAATCTTGTGATATTTAGTTTCAAATATTTGATCAAGATATTAGTAGGTGATTAGCTTCAACAAAGGTGTTTTGGAGCTTTCACATCGTGATTCAAGAGCTCGAGCGTCAAGTTCACATCTAGCACTCGGTTGGAGTCAAGCTCGGTGGATCACGTTTGGATCGAGTCAACTTGGTGATGGAGTTCTACAAGAAGACATCGGTTTGTTTAGTTTAAGATTTTGTTTAGATCATTGTAAAGATTAGATAGAGTTGATATACTCAAGTTCACAATACACACACACTTGTTTTAAGTTTATTGGTTTTTTGTTTTAGGTTTAACCAATATTGGATTTCATGTCAAAAATATAGATATAATATCTTTCATGTATATTGGATTCTATCCATATACAATATGCTTCAAAGTTGTTTGAATATCATTTTTTGTATTTACATGTATTTTGGAAAAATCGGACTTCTATTTCGAAAATCCAAGTTTTGAAAATACAGTTTTTGGTTTAAGGCAAAATTTTCATATCACAAAAGTGGTTCAAATTGTTTGAAATATGTGTTGAATTTTTGTCACATATATTTGTATTTCAAAGATCTTATAAGAATATATTTTTGTGAAATTTATGTGAATTTTATGGGATTTTTTAGAAGGCAAAAACCCAAGTTTTTAATCCCTAAAATTCTGGACTGGCTGTCTGCCAGTCGAACGGACTGGTCGACCGAGGCAGAAGTCGGTCGACCAGACCGGTCGACCGACATGCACAGAATATGCACGCAGCCTTTGGCTGGAGGCCGGTCGACCGGGTCAGTCGACCGCCAGAGAGCTTCTGCTCTCTGGAATGGCCCCGGTCGACCACCCAGTCGATCGGCAGAGAGCTCTGCTCTCTGTGTCCAGCTGCGATCCCCCGAGTGGTCGACCAGCCAGAGAGCCGTTGCTTCCTCGATCTAGGCCCGGTCGACTGGGCGGTCGACCGATCGGCTCAACGGTCATAAATTTGACCGTTGGCTGGTTGACCGCCCGATCGACCAGAAGGGCAATTTTACCCTTTGCCTGCTGCCAACGGGTAGATTGTTATGGGGCTTTAAATACCCAATATTTGAATTGGTTTTTAACAAGAATTTCAAGAGCAAAAATTTTCATCTTCTTAAATGTTTTAGTTACAAGTTTTAAAAGAGTTTTTGGGTTTAAAAGGATCAATCTTCATTTGTTTTAAAGCGTTGAAAAAATCAAAGAAAAGTAAAGTATTGGGGAATTGATTTTTTATCTTTATTTTAACATCTATTTTGTGATTTTTTCAAGTATTTTTCTTTGTTATTTTCATTTCCAAACACTTTATTTTCTCACACTTGAGCTTATTTATCTATCCTATCTATTAGGATCTATTTTGTAGGAAAAATTGGTTTGTTGTTATGGAAACCACCAAGTGTTGTAAACCCTCCTTTATTTGTGATATCCCTCTAGTGAGAGGTGATTGTATTGATATCTCTCTTAGAGAAGAGGTGATCATTGGAGTGGTGGCTAAGTGCCTTATCCCTCAAGTGTTAGGTGATTATGGTTGGTGTTGGCTTTGTGCCTTACCTCTAGTGAGAGATTATATTTGTTGGAGAGAGGAGTGTGTACTCCCAGTTGTATTTACCGAAATCCTCAGTGGAGGTTTCCTGTGTGGGAAGTCCTGTGTGGACAAGTTAGTGAAAATCCTTCTGTGTGAAGGAGGGGACATAGAGCTGGGTGCTCGAACCTCGAAATATATCTTTGTGTTTGCATTTGATCCACTTTCTCTAACCTCTCCCTCTCTCATTGTGTCTTGCATCATTCATATTGCTCATTCATACTTATATATTTGGTATTGTTATTTGTGTACCATACTTGTGTTAAACCAAGAGAGCTTCATATAGCACATCAATTCTTATTTAGAGGAATTTATAGGAGATAGTCCAGAGCCCTTCACCGGGAATTCGGCTACACTCTTGGTTACACTAAGTGTGTTGCATTAAGTTTTTAATTCCTCATTATTTGTCATTAGATTAGCCTTACACCTATTCACCCCTCTCTAGATGTACTTTCAATTGGTATTAGAGCGTACGCTCCTGATATTAGGTTTAACCACCTAGGAGTGAGATCTTGGTTGCTAATCTAGTATTTGCATTTACACACATACTTGTTTACATACACTCATAGATTATCTTGCACCTCCCATGCTTGATGTTTCTAACATCAATATGTGGAAGCTTAGAATGAGTATGTACCTAAAATCCTAGGCTTGTATGTTTTCCTTACCGCTACCAAGAAATCCTATCTTGGTAACAGCAAGCATATAGAGGCCAATGCACAAGCCCTAACGGCACTTAGAAGCACGCTTAACAAAGAATATTTGTGTATTATTTCTCATTGTGATTCCGCCTTTGCAGTATGGAACATCTTGACCTCTCTAAAACTTCAAATGTCAAACATTGTGAAGAAAGAATCGAGTGGAGAAGAGTCCGACCAACGTTGCTTCATGGTCCAAGGGATAACTCCCTTGAGGTACATTCGGATACTCAACTAGATAGTGCTAGTTCTTCTTGTGATGAATATATTGATGCCGATGCATTAAATGAAGAACTTTCTATTGTATGTGAAAAATTGTTTGAAAAATATAAATTTTGAAAAAGAAATGTTTTGGATTTAATAAAGAAAATAAGGATTTGGTTTCAAAACTTGATTTGGCTTTACGAAAGAAGGTTGAGATTTCAAATGTATGTGACTCATTGAAATCTCAACTTGAACTTGCTCTAAATGAAAATAAAATTTTGAAAAATAAAAATGATTGTGAAATTGTTTTGAAGAAAAATTAAGTTCTATCTTCAAAACTTGATTTTCTTTTAAAAGAAAACTATTCCTTGAAAAACAAAATTATTTCTATTTCAAAGGAATTGGATTTGGTTTCTAAGAAAAACATCTCTTTGAAAAAAGATATTGATACACATGTTTGCCATGCTTTACCACCTAATGTACCTATTGCATGCACCTCTTCTTCTATTATTGCAAATGATATAAAAGTTTTAAAGAAGAGTGTTGATTATTTGGACTCCACTTTGAGCCAATATACCATGAATCACATGAAAAGTCACCTAGAGGGGGGGTGAATAGGTGACAATGCTAATCTATGAACTAAATGCGGAATTTAAAAACTTAATGCAAATTACACTCAAGTGCTATCAACAAGTGATGCACACAACCAAGCCAAGCAATATGAATGCACAATATGAATAGTTGCAAGACACAAAGTAAAGAGAGAGATAGAGAGAGAGTCAATGGATCAAGCGCAAACAAAGAGATATGTTTCGAGGTTCGAGCACCCAGCTCTACATCCCCGCCTTCGACACACGAAGGATTTCTAATCCACTAGCTAGTCCACAAAGAACTCTCACAAGGATACCCAACTCCTCTCTTTACAAATACAACCTCCTTCTTGAGGCACTACTCCAAGCCAACAAACACAACCTTCTCCTTGAGGCAAACTCCAACAATCACAACCTCCTCCTTGAGGCAAACTCCCAACCAATACAACAAACTCCCAATCACCAACCAATACAAGGATCACCTCTCAACTAGAGGGATACAACCCAAGCACAAAGCTTAGAAAAGATTGGGTTACAACTTGGTGGTCACAACAACAACCACAAACAACTTCTTCTTCCACACAAATAACCTATAGATATAGATAGTAGATTTTTGCTCAAGTGTGGAGAAAACCAAAGGAATGGAAATCAGAAATCACAAAGAAAATCCTTGGGAAAAAATCAAGAAAACAATATAGAGTAGTTCAATCACAAGCTTTTCCCAAACACCCTTTCTTTGATATTTCCAAACCCTAATCAAATATCAAAATAGATTGTTCAAATCAAGCACAAAAACTTCTTTTGATTGCTTTGAAAACACCAGAGAATTAGGAAAAATTTGCACAAAAAAATCTTAGAGAAAAACTCTTTCAAATGGGGTATTTATAGGCAATTTCAGAAAATAGCCGTTGACAGAACTTTTGCCAGAAATACCCTACCGGTCGACCGGCCCGGTCGACCGCGCAACGGTCAAACTCTGACCGTTGACAGCTGCCGGTCGACCGCCCCGGTCGATCGAAACAAACAGAGAGCAACTGCTCTCAGTCGGTCGACCGGCACGGTCGACCGTCTACAGAAACAGCCGACGTGCACGTTTTTGTGCACGTCCGGTCGACCGGCCGGTCGACCGTCCATAAGGCACGGTCGACCGGACCTGTCGACCGGCCCAGCCTGGATGTCAACAGAATAGGTCATATTGGAGTACATTTTTCAGGCTTAAAACGTTCGAATTCATAAAAAGGTATATAGGAATGATTTGTAGATCTTTAAGTTATCTTTCTAATGAATTTGAAATCAACTCAATATCAGTTAGGATGCGAAAGTTATCAATAAAACACTGATAGGTGTCAAAACAGAAACTGTAACCTGTTTTTAGAACAAGAACAGATTTCAACCAAATATTTGATAACTTTAAAATTAGAATCTGAAAATGGTTATTAAATAAGAAATATAGATCTAAAAGTTATCTTTGAAATGCAAGTTAAATCATGTTATTTGATTATAAAAATAAAAAGTTATGATAATAACTATAGAAGGGTGTCAAGCAGATCTGTAGAACTAAAACTAGTTCAAATCCAAAACCCGATATATGTATTTGAAATCCGAAACCGATTCAATCAAAAACCAAACATATTGAATTTATGTGTGTGTATTGTGAAATTGAGCATATCATACTAATCTAATCTTTACAATTAGGATCTAAACACAAACTAAACTAGGGATACCTAAGTCTTCTTGTAGAGCGCAATCTCCAAGCTAGAGCGCAATCTCCAAGACGGCTCGATCCAAAAACTCTTGATTCACCGAGCAAGTGCGATGTATGATCTTTGACGCTCGGGCTCTTGAATCAACATGTGAAAGATGTGTGGAAGCTTTCACCAACTAATATCTTGATTAATGATCTGAAACTTAAACATCACAAGATAATTAGTACACATAACTACATGATTTAATCCTCATCAAAACTAGAGTGGAAGGCATTTGGGCCAACAATCTCCCCCTTTTTGATGATGACAAAACTCATGGAGTTATATATGCATGGATTAAAGTAAAGCTTCAAAGAAGCTCCCCCTTAACTCATGCATAACAATAAAACATATAAGATATGCAATGAATGTTCTTAAAACACGTTTATATGTATTTAAAACAATATCAAAATATGCTCTTGATATCAATAAAAAAAAATAAAAATGAAACATAAAACATGCACATAAAACATGCATAGACATGCATAGACATGCATATAAACAAGGCTTCTTTTCATCAAATGTAAACTATATGCAAACACAAATATGCATATAAAACTCAAATTCTTCTCCCCCTTTTTGTCAATCATCAAAAGGGTTAAAAATAAAAGTAAAAACAATAAATTTTTCTCTCCCTTTTTGTTCAAAGCAAAGAACTAATAAAGGGTTAAATCAAATATGATACCAAAAAAAAATGTGGCAATGGAGTGTATATTGATACCAATTGAAAAACAACAAATCAATTGAAATCAAAACGAGAACATATACCAATTGAAAACACAAAAAAAATGAAAATCTTGATACCAATTAGTAAGTAAACAAATAACCTACCAATTTGTAAATAAACAAACTAGATACCAATTTTGGAATAAAACTATACTAATTTTGAATTTCCTTAAAAACAAATCTTGATACCAAATGAAACTATTGTTCTTTAAAATATAAGATACCAATTGAAAATTAAATCAATTGAAATTTGCTTTAACATTGTTTCAATTTGAAAAGTTCAAGCTAAGCATAAACAAAATTTGTGATATCTTGAATCACAAATAAATCATCTATATATGTATGTAAGAAATAGATACCAATTGAAATTGATACTATATGAAGTGTAAGCATACATATATAAAATACAAACATATATGAGTATACAAAAAGATGTCATATTGATACCAATTGAAAGAATTCAATGATACCAATTGAAACAACAATAAGATCAAGTGTATATCTCATATCAACTACCACCCAATCATGGTTCAAGATAAAAAAGATTTTCATTATAAAGCATTCAAGAACATGATCTCCCATCCAACCGCCCATCGATGGTAGGGGTTTTCAAAAAATGATTTGAACATATAGTATGTTTGAAAGTCTCTACCAATTTGAAGAATACCAACTAGTTTATGAAAAATTGAGAACTAGTAGAAATCCTTCAAGATAAAACAAAAAGGATTTTTCATGAAACATGAAAATCACAAGATCACTAAACACTCAAAGTCCATAAAGCTCATATCATACTCATGAAAAACACAATCATGAGAAACATAATAAAGTGAGTGAACACGTGTAATGTGAAATACATTTCATCATGAAAATGGACAATTAAGCTTAATATAGAAATTATCAAATCTTGATATAATAGTGAATCATGTAATTTATTGAAATCATCATATCAATTGAAATCACAATCAAACATGGAAATCATCATAATGATTTAAACTTCAAGGCATATGTATGTCATGCACAAACTAAAGTATACATACATATCCCAAACATGAAGAGTCCACAAAAGTATATGCATGAAGGCACGTGGCTCAAGGATGTATATGTATAACAATAATTTTGACAAGATAGACATATACATGAAGTCAACCACAAGATCATAGAAACACATTAAAAATGAGGAATACAAGTCAAATGCATGAATCATCAAAACTAGACTATACTAGTACATCAAATGACTACAAATGAGCGTTCAAGCACAAATATATAAAGGTCTATTTGTAGCTCACTAGTTGTACAAGTATAAATCTTAGTCTTAATGAAAAACTAACATTCAAGCAAGTAATCAAATCATGAGGCATAAAACGGGTAAAAAATTAATATGATCATATTAATCAAAAATATGAAGTATTAATGACTTTTTAAAACTAAGATGGATGTATGATGCAACGATCTCTCAAAACAAGACTAAGAGCCGTATACCCCGTGAAGGGTTCTGAACTCTTTCCTCCTGATTCCCCTTGAATGGGTTAGAGGTGCGCAATGCAACCTTGTTGTATGAGAATAGATCGAACAAAGAATGAATAAAGTGCAATGATGAAATGCACACAAGATATATCACGAACATCCATATAATCATCTAAACAAAAATCATGGAATCATGAACATCATATGATCATTATGCATATGCATGTGCATTAGATCTAGGGCATACATGTTAGCTTAAACAAGAAGTGAACACTAAATATAGATCCGTATGAAACATGGGTGCTCAAGTAACTAAACATGTATATCTCAAGTCTAATGAACAAGGCATAATCATAATGAACATCAAAACACAACATGCTATAAATGAATGATCTAAGAAGCATGTAAATAATAAATGGGAGTCAGAGAATGATACCAAAATCAATGACGGTGCATCTCTAGTTCTCCAAAACATGGTGGTCATCTCCACCTAATCTCCTTGAGAGTGCAGCATCCAAATAGTTTTCATTCAAGCTCGGAACGCATCCACCTCAAGGTACCTCCACTCTCACGTGATGCGAGAGCTCCCACCTACATCAAAAGTCAAAGAGGTGGATCTTGGTACCCATTTCTTTGTGGGTCCACGGGGGTTAGTATCTTTTCTAACCCAAACATAATTAGTTGCTAAATTTTCATGATAAATGCGATCATAACAAAATCTAGCAAGGTGGCCTTTTCGACCACAATGTGTACATGTGTACACGTGAGCATACATATGGTGGTGGTGATCATGAAAAGCATGTGTATGCCTAGATGGGTGTGCATGCAAGGTTGGAACTTGTTTCTTGCGAATCAAGGTTTCCAATCGTGTGTGATTCATGGCACAATGGCTCAAAGTGGAGCCCAAACAATCAACACTTTTCTTCAAATTATTTATATCATTTTCTATGCTAGAAGACAAAGTGGAACATGCTATAGGAGTGCAAGAAGTAGAAGCTACATTAGCATGACAAACATGCAAATCAATATCATTTTGCAAAGATTCATTTTTAGACAAAACCAAATTCAATTCTTTAGTAATAGAATCAATTTTATTTTTCAAAGTAAGGTTTTCTTTGAAAACACAATCCAATCTTGAGGATAAAATCTCATTGTGCTCCAAATATCATCACAATCATTTTTGCCTTTTAAAACTTCAATTTCTTTTAAAGCATTGTCTAGTTGAGATCTTAGTGAGTCACATTCACTAGTAATCTCTTCCTTCTCTTGCAAAACGGTTTCAAAAGTAGAGCATAAATCCTTCATTTCTTTTTGTAAATCAAAATGTTTTTCTTTCAAAGAGTTATGTTTTTCCAAGAATTTTTCAAGCTTAGAAGCAAGTTCAACATTTAAATTTTGAACCTCAAAACATCCATGGCAATAAGAGCTAGAGCTATCATGTATTTGAGAGTCCGATTGTACCTCATGGGAGTCATTCCCATATGCCATGAAACAAGGCTCTTCGGATACATCTCTCCTAGATCTCCTCATATTGTTGATGATCCTTGGAAGCTCCGGAGATGTCAAGACGCTCCAAACTGCAAAAGCCGAGTTAAAACTATCAAAAACAAGTAAGAGATTATTATCAAAAGATGCTCTAAGTGTTTGAAGTGCAAGTGCATTGGCCTTCTTATGCTTACTAGTATTTGGGAGGGCTTCTATGGTGATGGCTTGATAAACTAGATGTCCTAGGTCTTTTAAATGTTTAGTCATATTAGCCTTCCAATCATTAAGTCTAAAAAGGTCAAACATGGGAGGGCTAGCCATTAGTGCAACTATATGTGTGCAAATGAAAATGCAAATGAAGATTAGCAAACCAAGATCACACTCCTAGGTGGTTAAACTTAAATATCAGGAGCGCTAGCTCTGATACCAATTGAAAAGTCACCTAGAGGGGGGGTGAATAGGTGACAATGCTAATCTATGAACTAAATGCGGAATTTAAAAACTTAATGCAAATTACACTCAAGTCCTATCAACAAGTGATGCACACAACCAAGCCAAGCAATATGAATGCACAATATGAATAGTTGCAAGACACAAAGTAAAGAGAGAGATAGAGAGAGTCAATGGATCAAGCGCAAACAAAGAGATATGTTTCGAGGTTCGAGCACCCAGCTCTACATCCCCGCCTTCGACACACGAAGGATTTCTAATCCACTAGCTAGTCCACAAAGAACTCTCACAAGGAGTACCCAACTCCTCTCTTTACAAATACAACCTCCTTCTTGAGGCACTACTCCAAGCCAACAAACACAACCTTCTCCTTGAGGCAAACTCCAACAATCACAACATCCTCCTTGAGGCAAACTCCCAACCAATACAACAACTCCCAATCACCAACCAATACAAGGATCACCTCTCAACTAGAGGGATACAACCCAAAGCACAAAGCTTAGAAAAGATTGGGTTACAACTTGGTGGTCACAACAACAACCACAAACAACTTCTTCTTCCACACAAATAACCTATAGATATAGATAGTAGATTTTTGCTCAAGTGTGGAGAAAACCAAAGGAATGGAAATCAGAAATCACAAAGAAAATCCTTGGGAAAAAATCAAGAAAACAATATAGAGTAGTTCAATCACAAGCTTTTCCCAAACACCCTTTCTTTGATATTTCCAAACCCTAATCAAATACCAAAATAGATTGTTCAAATCAAGCACAAAAACTTCTTTTGATTGCTTTGAAAACACCAGAGAATCAGGAAAAATTCGCACAAAAAAATCTTAGAGAAAAACTCTTTCAAATGGGGTATTTATAGGCAATTTCAGAAAATAGCCGTTGACAGAACTTTTGCCAGAAATACCCTACCGGTCGACCGGCCGGTCAACCGGCCCGGTCGACCGCGCAACGGTCAAATTCTGACCGTTGACAGCTGCCGGTCGACCGCCCCGGTCGACCGAAACAAACAGAGAGCAACTGCTCTCAGTCGGTCGACCGGCACGGTCGACCGTCTACAGAAACAGCCGACGTGCACGTTTTTGTGCACGTCCGGTCGACCGGCCGGTCGACCGTCCATAAGGCACGGTCGACCGGACCTGTCGACCGGCCCAGCCTGGATGTCAACAGAATAGGTCATATTGGAACACATTTTTCAGGCTTAAAACGTTCGAATTCATAAAAAGGTATATAGGAATGATTTGTAGATCTTTAAGTTATCTTTCTAATACATCTGAAATCAACTCAATATCAGTTAGGATGCGAACGTTATCAATAAAACACTGACAGGTGTCAAAACAGAAACTGTAACCTGTTTTCAGAACAAGAACAGATTTCAACCAAATATTTGATAACTTTAAAATAGAATCTGAAAATGGTTATTAAATAAGAAATATAGATCTAAAAGTTATCTTTGAAATGCAAGTTAAATCATGTTATTTGATTATAAAAATAAAAAGTTATGATAATAACTATAGAAGGGTGTCAAGCAGATCTGTAGAACTAAAACTAGTTCAAATCCAAAACCCGATATATGTATTTGAAATCCGAAACCGATTCAATCAAAAAACCAAACATATTGAATTTATGTGTGTGTATTGTGAACTTGAGCATATCATACTAATCTAATCTTTACAATTAGGATCTAAACACAAACTAAACTAGGGATACCTAAGTCTTCTTGTAGAGCGCAATCTCCAAGCTAGAGCGCAATCTCCAAGACGGCTCGATCCAAAAACTCTTGATTCACCGAGCAAGTGCGATGTATGATCTTTGACGCTCGGGCTCTTGAATCAACATGTGAAAGATGTGTGGAAGCTTTCACCAACTAATATCTTGATTAATGATCTGAAACTTAAACATCACAAGATAATTAGTACACATAACTACATGAGTTAATCATCATCAAAACTAGAGTGGAAGGCCTTTGGGCCAACATCACACACGTTTGGAATCCATGTTTCGTCAGAAACAAGTTTCACCTATGCATGCACATAAACCACGGCATACACATACTTCGCACGTTCATATACATAACACAATGTATGCTCATGTATACACATGTACACATTGTGGACGTAAGGGCCACCTTGCTAAATTTTATTATGATAAAGTACATAATGTAAATGTAGCAAATAGATTTGTTTGGGTTAGGAAAGGTGCTAATCCCCATGGACCCAAAAGAGTATGGGTACCAAAATTCACCCCTATTATATTTGATGTAGATGTGGGCTCTCACATGACGTGAGAGTGATGGTGCCTTGAGGTGGATGCGTTCCGAGCTTAATAGTGACTATTTTAGATGCATCACTTTCAAGGGGAGTTTGGTGGCAAGACCACCTTAATTTGGAGACCTAGAGATTTGCCCTCATGGTTTTGGTAACGATCTCTAACTTCCATGTAGTTTACATGCTTTTATGTTATTGACTTTTAGCATGTTTTGATTGTTATGTTAAATGCCATGAAATTTAAATTAGTGATTTACATGATTAGTATTTGAGATACACCCATATTTATATGAATCTATATTTTTTTTATGCTCTCACTTTAGCTTATCTATTGTTGTGTATATCATGAATCTAAGACATGTGCATCTACTTAATGATCATCTTGGTTTATATTTTGTTTATGCTTCAATGTTTTGATTACATATTTGATGTAATTTTTCATTAAAACTTGTGCATATGCTTGTACAACTAATGAGCCACAAATTGATTATTATATGTTTGTACTTAATTGTTCATTTGTACCCATTAGATGTATTAGTATAGCCTAGTTTTGATGATTCATGCATTTTGACTTGTATTCCCTATTTTTGAACATGTATTTCATGATGATATAGTATAACTTCATATATATGTTAATTTTGTCAAAACTATTAAATATACATATATAACCTTGAGTCATTTGCCTTTTATGCAAAATCTCTTTATAGACTCAAATTGTGTTTGGATATGTATGTATACCTTTAGTTTTGACAAATCTTACATATACCTTAAAGGATTCTTAGTTTTAATGATTTTCATATTTTTGGTAAGGATTTTATATTTGAGCTTAATTGCCTATTTTCATGTCTTTCACATAATACTTGTACACTCACGTCATTATTATTTTCTCATGACATTGTTTTCATGAGTCTTATATTTGCTTTATATTTCTTGAGTGTTGATGATTATGTGATTTTCAAATTTTCTTAGATATATTCTTATTTTATTCCTTACTTGAAGGATTTCTTACTAGTTTTCAAGTTTTTAAAACAAGTTCGTATTCTTCATTTTGGTAGAGTTTTCTAATATGTTAAACTTATTTTCAAATTTACTTTCGAAAACTCCTACTCATTAAAGGGTAGTTGGATGGGCGACCATGCCTTGTGAGCTTAATTGAAAATCTTTTTAAACTTGTGCATGAATAGGGAGGTATTTATGAGTTATACACTTGATTCTCATTGTGTTTTCAATAGGTATCACAATTGATATCTATTTGTATACTCATATTTGTTTATATACATGTATGCTTTAACTTCAAACAATATCAATATTGATTGATATTTAATTTTTTATACATATATATGTGTTTATATGTGTTTTAATTGTGCTTACTATATCTTTATATCTTTAAGCACAAATTTTGATTATGCTAAGCTTGATTTAGTCTTTAATGACAATTATTTTTCAATTAGTATCTCATACAAGCTTATGCATGATTTTCATTAGTATTTCATAAAGGGGGAGAAAATTCATGTTTTACCTTTCAATCGGTTTTGTTTACAATTGGTGTTTTACTCCCACTCTTTATGTTGAAACATGATATCTTAGTTTTCATTTAGTTTCCTATGCTCCTAATGAAAATTAATTTCAATTGGTATATGTTTCATTTTCAATATTGATATCAAGAATATTAAATTGATATTATTCTCTATTTGGTATCTCTATTGCAAAATGACTTTAGTGTTTAACCAAAAAGGTTGGTTTATGTTTTTCAATTGGTTTCATGATTTCCTATATGTTTATATCTTTCAATTGGTATCAAAATTTTTGTTGGTTTCCTCAAAATGTTTTGTTTATTTTCAATTGGTATCATAATATTTTGATTTGTATTGCTTATATGCAAGGGAAGCTTAGCATCTTCTCTATTTATAGATTCATGTTGAGTATATATCATATTGAAGTGATTGACCTTTCTTTGGTATGTAGTATACGTGTGTAGAGGGCGCTTCACATCTCCTTTTATATATTGCATATTATGCTTTACGTGGTTAGGGTTTAGTCATTTCTTTTCATATAAATGCATGTATGCTGGGGGAGTTAACTTCATGTCTCCTCTTCATGAATGTATATAGCATATACACCTTTAGTTTGTTTTATGCAAAAAGGGAGAAAAATATTATTTATGCCCTTTATTGTTTGTACCCTTTTGTTGATGAATTGACAAAAAGGGGAGAGATATTTTGGAGTTTGATATATGCATATTTGTTCATATGCATGTTTGTTTAAATTTGTTATCTTTTACCATTGGTATCAAGAGCATCTTTTGTTGGTATCAAGAGCAACATTGTTTTAAGAACATTTTTATTTAAAATTGGTATCAAAAGCATGTTTATTTCATTGGTATAAAAGATCATGTTTGTTTCATTTCCTTGTTTTATGCATGTTTATGTATATCTATATTGAGCATTCATTGTATTTCTTTATTATTTATTGTTATGCATGAGTTAAGGGGGAGCTTCTTTGAAGCTTAACTTTAATCCATGCATATATAACTCCATGAGTTTTGTCATCATCAAAAAGGGGGAGATTGTTGGCCCAGAGGCCCTTCACTCTAGTTTTGATGATGATTAACTCATGTAGTTATAATTTACTAATAATCTTGTGATATTTAGTTTCAGATATTTGATCAAGATATTCATAGGTGATTAGCTTCACAAAGGTGTTTTGGAGCTTTCACATGGTGATTCAAGAGCTCGAGCGTCAAGTTCACATCTAGCACTTGGTTGGAGTCAAGCTCGGTGGATCACGTTTGGATCGAGTCGACTTGGAGACGGAGTTCACAAGAAGACATTAGTTTGTTTAGTTTAAGATTTTGTTTAGATCATTGTAAAGATTAGATAGTGCTGATATACTTAAGTTCACAAAACACACACATTTGTTTTAAATTTATTGGTTTTTTGTTTTAGGTTTAACCAATATTGGATTCATGTTAAAAACATAGGCATAATATCTTTCATGTATATTAGATTCTATCCATATACAATATGCTTCAAAGTTGTTTAAATATCATGTTTTTGTATTTACATGTATTTTGAAAAAATCGGATTTCTATTTCAAAAATCCAAATTTTGAAAAATACAGTTTTTTGTTTAAGGCAAAATTTCAATATCACAAACATGGTTCAAATTGTTTGAAATATGTGTTGAATTTTTATCACATATATTTGTATTTCAAAGATCTTATAAGAACATATTTTTGTGGAATTTATGTGTATTTTATGCGATTTTTTAGAAGGCAAAACTCAAGTTTTTAATCTCTAAAATTCTAGACTGGCTGTCTGTCAGTCGACTGGACCGGTCGGCCGAGGCAGAAGTCGGTCGACCAGACCGATCGACCGACGTGCACAGAACGTGCACGCAGCCTTTGGCTGGAGGCCGGTCGACCGGGTCGGTCGATCGCCAAAGAGCTTCTGCTCTCTGGAATGGCCCCGGTCGACCGCCCGGTCGACCTGGAGAGCGCTCTGTTCTCTGTATCCATCTCCGGTTGTCCGAGCGGTTGACCGACCAGAAAGTCATTTCTCTCTGGATCCAGGCTCGGTCGACCGGGCAGTCGACCGGTGGGCTCAACGGTCATAAATTTGACCGTTGGCCGGTTGACCGCCCGGTCGACCGGAAGGGCAATTTTGCCCTTTGACTGCTACCAACGGGCAGATTGTTATGGGGCTATAAATACCTCATATTTGAGTTGATTTTTACAAGAATTTTAAGAGCAAAAATTTTCATCTTCTTAAGTGTTTTATTTACAAGTTTTAAAAGAGTTTTTGGGTATAAAAGGATTAATCTTCATTTGTTTTAAAGTGCTGGAAAAATCAAAGAAAAATAGAGTATTTGGGAATTGGTTTTTGATCTTTATTTCAACATCTATCTTGTGATTTTTTCAAATATTTTTCTTTGTTGTTTTCATTTCCAAACACTTTATCTTCTCACACTTGAGCTTATCTATCTATCCTATCTATTAGGATCTATTTTGTGGGAAAATTTGGTTTGTGGTTGTGGAAACCACCAAGTGTTATAAACCCTCCTTTATTTGTGATATCCCTCTAGTGAGAGGTGATTGTATTGATATCCCTCTTAGAGAAGAGGTGATCATTGGAGTGGTGGCTAAGTGCCTTATCCCTCAAGTGTGAGGTGATTGTGGCTGGTGTTGGCTTTGTGCCTTGCCTCTAGTGAGAGGTTGTATTTATTGGAGAGAGGAGTTGTGTACTCCCGGTTGTATTTACCCAAATCCTCAGTGGAGGTTCCCTGTGTAGGAAGTCCTATATGGACGAGTTAGTGAAAATCCTTCTGTGTGAAGGCGGGGACGTAGAGCTGGGTGCTCGAATCTCGAAACATATATTTGTGTTTGCGTTTGATCCACTTTCTCTAACTCTCTCTCTCTTTCTCACTCATTGTGCCTTGCATCATTCATATTGCTCATTCATACTTATATACTTAGTATTGTTGTTTGTGTATCATACTTTTTTTAAACCAAGAGAACTTCATATGGCACCTCAACTCTTATTTAGAGAAATTTAGAGGAGATAGTCTAGTGCCCTTCACTGGAAATTCGGCTATACTCTTTGGTTACACTAAGTGTGTTGAATTAAGTTTTTAATTCCGCATTGTTTGTCATTAGATTAGCCTTACGCCTATTCACCCCCTTCTAGGTGTACTTTCACAAGAGTCTCAAGTATCAGTAGCATGAAAATATAAGTCAGGTACTAGATCATTGAAGATAATGCAGGATATGATGCAAGTGTATATGTCTAACATATGTTATTACCCTAACTAGTGCAGCCATCTTGTGCCCCATCCCACAGGACAAATGCATATTAAACAAGTGATGTGTTAGTAGATCCAGATAGAAGGGAGAAATAGTTTACTATACTCAGGTATCATGTAACATGTAATAAAAAGAGCACGCATAAATAACAAGATCACGTGTGGCATCCAAACCCACAAGGGTTGCCTTTCCTGGCACGCCTTCTTGGATTTTCCCTGCTACAGTCTCCCCTAGTAAACCCCGGCTTGGTTAATTTTATTAATCAATAAAAGTACAAAATAGTGTGTGACTCAGTGTATATGATCTGAAAATAGTGCCATGGATATCATTGTCACATAGTGAAAACAATGTATATCAAGATCACGGGACAATGTAGACAGTGACAATATCAAGTGACAAATATATAGTTGTGCAAGTGATACCAGACACATGCAAAGTAGTGTTGGCCCAAGGTTACAATCTCCCGGTATTTGAGTTTTGATGATTACAAAACATATATAGTTATTTGTACTAATCATATTTTAGTGTTTAAGCGTGTTTCAGGATTCTATGGATTCAAGTTGTGTTCTTCCCTAATGATGACTCAATTCGGCTTCTTTTGACTCAAAATGACTCAATTCGAGTTCAAAGATTCAAGCTATGTAACATTCCATAAAGAAGCCCTAATTTGAAGACTTTGTAGTCATCTAGAACCTTTGTAAGAATTAGTTTGTTAAAGAATAAGGCTATGATAAGTTGGCTCAAGAAAACACACGCACCCCTTCATTTTTCAAAATACGGTTTTTGTTTTGGGTAATTGATTTAAGTTCATGTCTTGATGGTTATACATGACTCAAATTATTTTATAATTTTACATCTTGTTTATATCATGTATACCAACCTTTATAACATGATACTTAATCATATAGCCTTACAAAATTATTTTGAAAATTTTCTAAAAAGTACAAATTTTTCCCTAGAAAAATCCTGTTTCAGGCCCAGCGTTCGACCAGATCCATTTTAGGCTTGATCGGCCGACCGGGCCTAGTGGACTTGGCGTGCATGTTTGTGCACGTCTGCCGGTCGACCGGACCGGTCAACCGACTAAAAGTCCTTTGCTCTCGGGTTTTGTCCAGTCGACCGACAGAACAAAAAATTGTTTTTGTTTAGCCTACCGGTCGACCGAGTCCAACGGCTAGTTTGCCAATGGACTGTCGGTCGACCGGGCCGGCCGACAGACAACCAGCTACTTTTCTGATTTTTGTGTCTTGGATTTGATTAGGATTTGTGTGTCAGCTATTTCTGAAATTTTGCAGGCTATTTTCAGACCTATTTAGCTAGTTATAATGATGATTAGATCTCCTCTATTCCCTATAAATAGATGGCTTTGGTCACTTGCAAAAATCAAGAAAAATACCCATGGTTTTCAAGTTTCAAAAGAAAGAAAAGTTTTCAAAGATCTCAATTTTCTAAGTTCATTCTTGGTTACTATTTTTCAGTTGTGTTTCAAGCTATTTATTACTATTTTACAATTGAATTTTTCTCACTACACTTCTTGAGCCAAAAATCCTTCTCATTCTATAAGGAAGTTGTAAGAGTGAAGTTTGTGGTCTTGTTGATCACCTTGTTACTTATTCTATCTTGTGTTGAGATCCCTCTTGTGTAGAGGATTGGATTGGTGGGAGTTCGGTACTCCGGTCTTTGGTAGACCTCTTGTATTTTCTCAGTGGATATAGTGAAAATCCTTCACGGTGGTGAAGGCGGGGACGTAGAGTGGTGGCTCGAACCTCGAAACAAATCCCTTGTATTTACGATTGATTTCCTTATTGCCTTCTATTGCTTTACATTTCTATCTTGTGATATCTCTTGTGTGCACTTCTTTATTGCTTTCATTTCATTACTTGCTTTTTCCGGTCTTTACTCATCTCAACAAGAAAGCAATTACGCGCCTCAACTCATAATCTAGAGGAATCAAAGAGGAAAAGTTTTAGAGCCCTTCACGGGGAATTCGGCTTCAATTTCTTGTTTTGAGTGACCGTTTGCATCATATACACATACTTGTTTGAAAAAATTACTAGATTAGCATTAACACCTATTCACCCCCCCCTCTAGGTGTTTTTCAATTGGTATCAGAGTTTTGGTCTCTAGGCTCTTGGCTTAATAACCTTAGAGAGATCCTATATTGCTAATCATTATTCATTTTTCATCCTCATACACTTATTAAAAATAGCCGAAGGAATTAAGACCCCACCCAAGTTTGATGACCTTAACTTTCCCATATGGAAGGTTAAGATGACCGTGTTTTTACAATCCCTAGGAAGCCGGTTGCAAAGGCGGTGACCCAACCATTTAGTGCACCACCGGTGATGAGGACACTTGATCCGATATTGATACTAAAGAGTTTGACGCTAATACTAGGGTACACTATGCCTTACTTCAAGCTCTTAATGACGATGATATTTCTAGAGTCATTCATTGCAAATCCGCCCATGAGATTTGGACTCACTTGCTTTTCACTCATGAGGGAACTTCACAAGTAAAGAGGGCAAAAATAGACCTTCTTCATTCCCAATATGAAAATTTTTCTATGCAAGAGAATGAAACCATAGATGATATGGTTATTAAATTTACAAAGATTACTAATGGACTTTCTTCTTTAGGTGACGTCATTGACAACGACCAAAGAGTCAGGAAGATCATCCGTGCACTCCCTCCATCTTGGGAAGTCAAAGGCACTACTTTAAAGGAACTCAATGACAAGAAAGAGATGGAGCTTATAGGTCTCATTGGAAACCTCAAGACCCATGAGATGGAAAGAAAAGCAAGAGAAGAAATGGCTCCTTCCAAGAAGAAAGCTATTACCTTCAAGAGTTCTTCCACCTACTCCAACGACGATGATGAAGAAGAGGATGATGAAGATCTTTCTCTTCTTGTAAAGAACGTTCGGAGAATGTACAACAAAACAAAGTTCCAAAATAGAAGGAGATGGCAAGGTAAAGATAAGAAGAAAATCGTTTGCTTCAATTTTCAGAAACCGGGTCACATTGTTGTGGAATGTCCAGAAAGAGCCAAACCCTCCACCTCCAAGAAGCTGTACAAAAAGAAAGCTTTAAAGGCTACTTGGGATTCAGAGAGTGAATCCGATGAGGAAGTCGATACCGCCAACATGTGCTTCATGGCAAATGAGAGCACAAGCAAGGTAACTCCCGATACTTCCATTGATTGTGATCTATCCATGGATGAAATAGGAGAAGTTTTTGAAGAACTATCTCATAACTATGATTTTCTCAAAAAGAAATACTTGAAAATGTAAAAGGAAAATGAATCTCTCAATCACAAAGTTTTCACTCTTACAAAAGAAAAGGATGAATTGCTTTCTACTCTTGTTTCTATACAAAAGGACTTTGATAACTATAAAATTTCTTACAAAGGTAAATTTCTACAAATTGATGAAAATGAAATTTCCATGCTAAAAGAGAAAATTGATTCATTAGGAGTAGTTTTTGAAGAAATGTGAATTTGATAAAAGTAGACTAGAGGCATTATTTTCTAAGAAATAAATCCCTAAGAAACATTCAAATGTTATTCATCTCATGTCCATAAATCACAACCTTTACATCATGCCAAGCACCCTAAAATGCCCACACTCCACACACACATCATGCATTCATGTATGGTAAAGTCTTTTCATGCACATATTGTGGCCGTAAAGGTCATTTGGTTAAATTTTGCTATGATAGGCTTAATGCATCGCATAATCATGTTTGGGCTCGGAATACTAACTTTCAAGGACCCAAGAAAGTTTGGGTACCAAAGTCAACAAATTTGTTAAATGATATAGGTACTTTTCAAGGCCCAACGACGTAAAGGGTTGTGGTATCTTGATAGTGTTTGCTCAAGGCACATGACTTAGGATATCAACAACTTTGTAACCCTATCAAGATACCATGAAGGTGGCACCGTCACCTTCGGAGATGACGTCAAGGGAAAGATCATTGGTATTGGTAATGTTAAACTTGGTACATCTCCTTTAATAGAAAATGTTGTTTTAGTTGATGGCCTCAAGCATAATCTCTTGAGTGTTAGTCAACTTTGTGACAAAGGTTTTGATGTTGTTTTTGACAACCTAGCATGTAGAGTTATTGATAGACAATCCAACACATGTATATTTTTCGAATTTCGTGAAAGAATTGTATACATGATTGACATGTCTAATATACTATGCAATGCTACTTGTTTGAAAGCCCTCGATGATGACTCTTGGTTGTGGCATAGGAGATTAGGCCACATTTCTTTTGACCATCTATCTAGATTAAACAAAAGGAAATGGTGAAAGGTATTCCTTGCTTGAACTTTGAAAAGGACAGCATTTGCGATGCGTGCCAACCTGGGAAACAAACCAAGTCCTCTTTCAAGTCAATCAAGGATATCATGACATCACGACCCTTGGAGTTGATCCATATGGATTTGTTTGGTCCTACTCAAACCAAAAGTCTAAGTGGGAATCGTTTTGCTTTTGTTTTAGTTGATGATTTCTCGCGTTTTACTTGGGTTTTCTTTTTAGAACACAAAAATCAAGCCTTTTTATATTTTCAAGCCTTTAAGAAAAGAGTTGAAAAGGAAAAAGATTCTTCTATTTTAAGAATAAGAAGTGATAGAGGTGATGAATTCAATAACCAACCCTTTACCACTTTTTGTGAAGAATATAGAATTAAGCATGAACTATCTTGTCCTAGAACTCCACAACAAAATGGAGTCGTTGAGAGGAAAAATCGTACATTACAAGAGATGGCTAGGACAATGATAAATGAATATAGTCTCCCTCATTATCTATGGGCCGAGGCCGTTAACACATCTTGCTGCATATCAAATAGAGTTTTTTTATGCAAAAATACTTCAAAAACATCTTTTGAGATCTATTTTTCTAGAAAGCCAAATGTTTCATACTTTAAAATTTTTGGTTGTAAATGTTTTGTTTTAAATACTAAAGATAATTTAGGTAAATTTGATTTAAAGTCTTATGAAGCAATTTTTGTTGGTTACTCTAATACTAGTAAAACTTATAGTATTTTTAATAAGTCATGCTTGACTATTGAAAAATCTATACATGTAAAGTTTGAGGAATCTAATGTGTTTGTTGAGGATGTTATAGAAATAGATTCCCTAAATGAAGACATGGAGCAAATTACTTTGAAGGACTCACCTACTCTTGAAGACATGCAAAAGGGTGATGAAGGTAATGAAGTTCAAGAAAATGAGGATCAAAGAAATGGAATTCAAGAAGTTGAAGTAGAGACTACTCAACCACTTCTAAAAGATTGGAGATACAATCCACATCATCCCAAGGATCTTATTATAGGTGAAGTATCAAAAGGGGTAACTACTCGTTCTAAACTTCATGATTTTTGTGGGCACTATGCATTTATTTCTCACTTTGAACCAAAGAACATCCTCAAAGTCGAGGGCGACTCATATTGGTTGCTAGACATGCAAGAGGAGCTCAATTAATTCGAGCGCAACCAAGTTTGGCATTTTGTTCCTAGGCCCCACGATAGACCAACAATTGGTACTAAGTGGATCTTTAAGAACAAGTTGGATGAGTCGGGAAATGTTATTAGGAATAAAGTTAGGTTAGTGGCCCAAGGTTACACTCAAGTCAAAGGTATCGATTTTGAGGAAACCTTTGCACCCGTAGCACGGCTTGAAGCCATACGGATGACACTTGCATTTGCTTCTTATAAAGATTTTAAACTTTTTCAAATAGATGTAAAAAGTGCTTTCTTAAATGGATTTATTGAAGAGGAGGTGTATGTTAAACAACCTTCTGGGTTTGTTGATCCTACACATCCGGATTTTGTTTTCAAACTTGGCAAAGCTCTTTATGGTTTAAAACAGGCCCCTAGGGCTTGGTATGAAAGACTTTCCTCATTTCTAATTTCTAATGGTTTTCATAAAGGTAAAATAGATACTACTTTGTTTACCAAACATATTGAAAATGATATACTTATTGTTCAAATATATGTTGATGATATCATATTTGGTTCTACTAATAAAAATCTTTACAAAGCTTTTGAATCATACATGAAGGAGGAATTTGAGATGTCTATGATGGGCGAGCGTAACTATTTCCTTGGTCTCCAAATCAAGCAAAGGAAGGATGGGATCTTCATCAATCAAGCCAAGTATACGAAGGAACTTATCAAGAGATTTAGGCTTGAAGGGGCTAAGACAAGCAAAACTCCCATGGCTACCACTACAAAGCTTGACAAGAATGAACAAGGTACAAGTGTAAACATTAAGCTTTATCGTAGCATGATTGATAGCTTGTTGTATTTAACGGCTAGTAGGCCGGATATTATATTTTGTGTATGTTTTTGTGCTCGATTTCAATCGTGTCCTAAAGAGTCCCATTTGATTGCGGTAAAACGCATTATTAGATACCTTAAGGGCACATTTGAAATGGTTTGTGGTATCCGAAGACCAGACAATTTTCCATCACGAGTTTTGCCGACTATGCTGGTTGTAGAGTGGATAAGAAGAGTACAAGTGGAACATGTCAATTTCTTGGTAATTGTCTTGTTCATGGTCTTCCAAAAAGCAAAATTCGGTAGCCCTCTCAACCGCCGAGGCGGAGTATATTGCGGCCGGAGCTTGTTGTGCACAAGTTCTTTGGATGAAACATACTCTCCTTTACTATGATTTGCATTTTGACCATATTAAAATATTTTGTGATAATACTAGTACTATTCATATGACTAAAAATGTAAATCAACATAGTAAGACCAAACACATTGACATTCGGTATCACTTTCTTAGAGATCATTTGAGAAAGGTGATATTCACATTGATATGTTTCTACCGATTTTCAACTTGCCGATATTTTTACAAAACCGCTAAACTATGCTAGATTTTCTTTTATTTGTGGTGAATTGAATGTTTGTGCAATGTTTACCCTTTTTGATGTATGACAAAAGGGGGAGAAAAAGTTAGTTTTGAGTTTTTAAGTTATAACAAGTTAATTTTGAGTTTTGAGTTTTAAGCTATAACAAGTTAGTTTTGAGTTTTAAGCTATAACAAGTTAGTTTTGAGTTTTGAGTTTTAAGCTATAAAGTTTTGAGTTTTAAGCTATAACAAGTTAGTTTTGAGTTTTGAGTTTTTAGCTATAAAAAGTTAGTTTTTGAGTTTGAGTTTTTAAGTTTTGGATTTTGAGTTATAAAAGATTTGTTCTTTTTCGTTATTGTTTGGTTGAGCAATATGTCTTTCTTAGCCAAGTTTTTTTACTTTTCATATATAGCATGATTTAAGGGGCAGCCTCCAAGCTCCTTCCCATTTTTCGATTTTTAAAAAAATAACCCATATGTTTTGTCATCATCAAAAAGGGGGAGATTGTTAGCCCAAGGTTACAATCACCCGGTATTTGAGTTTTGATGATTACAACAACATATATAGTTATTTGTACTAATCATATTTTAGTGTTTAAGTGTGTTTCAGGATTCTATGGATTCAAGTTGTGTTCTTCCCTAATGATGACTCAATTCGGCTTCTTTTGACTCAAGATGACTCAATTCGGGTTCAAGGATTCAAGCTATGTAACATTCCATAGAGAAGTCCTAATTTGAAGACCTTATAGTCACTTAGAACCTTTGTAAGAATTAGTTTGTTAAGTCTATGATAAGTTAGCTCAAGAAAACACGCACACACCTTCATTTTTCAAAATACGGTTTTTGTTTTGGGTAATTAATTTAGGTTCATGTCTTGATGGTTATACATGACTCAAATTATTTTATAATTTTACATCTTGTTTATATCATGTATACCAACCTTTATAACATGATACTTAATCATATAGCCTTACAAAATTATTTTGAAATTTTTTTAAAAAGATCAAATTTTTCCCTAGAAAAATCCTGTTTCAGGCCCAGCGGTCGACCGGATCCATTTCAGGCTTGATCGGTTGACCGCACCGGTCGACCGGGTCTAGCGGACTTGGCGTGCACGTTTGTGCACGTCTGCCGGTCGACCGGACCGATCGGCTGACTGAAAGTCCTTTGCTCTCGGGTTTTGTCGATCGACCGGGCCAGTCGACCGACAGAACAAAGAATTGTTTTTGTTTAGCCTACCGGTCGACCGACCGGTCGACCGAGTCCAACGGCTAGTTTGCCAATGGACTGTCGGTCGACCGGGCCGGTCGACCGGGCCGGTCGACCGATAGCCGCCAGCAGCCCCAACGGCTACTTTTCTGATTTTTGTGTCTTGGATTTGATTGGGATTTGTGTATCAACTATTTCTGAAATTTTGCAGGCTATTTTCAGATTAGCTAGTTATAATGATGATTAGATCTCCTCTAATTCCTATAAATAGATGGCTTTGGTCACTTACAAAAATCAAGAAAAATACCCATTGTTTTCAAGTTTCAAAAGAAAGAAAAGTTTTCAAAGCTCTCAATTTTCTAAGTTCATTCTTGGTTACTATTTTTCAGTTGTGTTTCAAGCTATTTATTACTACTTTACAACTGAATTTTTCTTACTACACTTCTTGAGCCAAAAATCCTTCTCATTCTATAAGGAAGTTGTAAGAGTGAAGTTTGTGGTCTTGTTTATCACCTTGTTACTTGTTCTATCTTGTGTTGAGATCCCTCTTGTGTAGAGGGTTGGATTGGTGGGAGTTCGGTACTCCAGTCTTCAGTAGACCTCTTGTATTTTCTCGGTAGATATAGTGGAAACCCTTCACAGTGGTGAAGGCGGGGACGTAGAGCGGTGGCTCGAACCTCGAAACAAATCCCTTGTGTTTTCCTTATTGCCTTTTATTGCTTTACATTTCTTGAAAGAAAAACACCTAGAGGGGGGGTGAATAGGTGTTTGTGCTAATCTAAAACTAAATGCAAAACTAAGTGCGCTAAATGCGGAAGCTAATGCAAATTTTGCAATCACACTTAATACACCGAATTCCCCGTGAAGGGCTCTGGACTAACTCCTCTTGATTCCCCTTGAATGGGTTGAGGTGCTATGTGAAGCTCTTGTTGATTAAGTACAAGTGAGGCACACACAAACAACCAAGCATATACAAGATATAGCAATGTGAATTATGCAAGGCACAACACAAGCAAATATGATATGACAATATGAAGTATGATGCTTTGCACAAATGTAAAGAGAGAGAGTTTAGAGACAAGTGGATCAAACGTAAACACAATGATATGTTTCGAGGTTCAAGCACCCTTGCTCTATATCCCCGCCTACACCACCATGTAGGATTTCCAATCCACTATACCGTCCACCGAGGACTCCCACCGAGGGAACCTTCACCGAGAAGGATTTTTACAACAATGGAGTACCGAACTCCTCTCTCAAACAACCGCCTCACAATCGAGGGGTAGGCCCGTAGCCAATACAACAACCAATCCACCTCACACTTGAGGGATACAAACCAACAACCAACTCAACCTCACCAAGAGGGAGTAAACACCAATCTCCACCTCACAATAGAGGGAGCAAACCAACAACCCAAATCACAACCTCAACCTCTACCAAAGAGGGAGCAACCAAGAAATCAAGGGTTTACAATAGGGGGTCTCTTTCAACCACAAACCTCTTTCCTTTTTCTTTTTCCACAAAAACAAGATCCTAAATAGATTAGGATAGAAGATATAGCTCAAGTGTGGAAAACACAAGTGTTTTGATCAAAGAAATCTCTTGGGAAAATACCAAAATGATATGGAGATAAAGAACAAGAAATCAATTCCCAAAAACTTGTTTTCTTTGAAAATACCAAAACACTTAAAAACAATTAGATTGATCATTTGGCACTTAAAACTCTTTTGAAAACTCTTTTAAAACACTGAAGAAGTCAGGAAAAATTTGCTCTAAAAAACTTGTACAAAAACTATGAGAAGAGATGGGGTATATATAGCCCCAATACAAAACTAGCCGTTAGAGCTGAGCTGGCAGCTCTGACAGGTAACGGTCGACCGGCCCGGTCGACCGCCAACGGTCAGAAATATGACCGTTGGGCAACAGCGGTCGAATGGCCCGATCGACCGAAACAAACAGAGAGCACTTTAAGTGCCCCGGTCGACCCGAGCGGTCGACCGTCCCAGTGCCTCCAATCGTGCACAGATTTGTGCACGTCGGTCGACCGGCCCGGTCGACCGACTTCACCCAAGTCGACTAGGTCAGGTTGGCTAGTCGACTGATTGAAGCCTGGTCAGAAAAACAATGTAAAATATTTTTCTAAAAATCTTTTAACACTTTTAAAAATCACCAAAAATAGTTTTATCATTTTATATGGAAACACAAACTTGTGATAAAAATTTCAAGACATATATTAATCATATCAATTCATTTTTGAGTCTTGTAAAGTTTATCAAAACCAACACTTGTATTTTTATCAAACTTGATTTTTCAACACATGAATAGGGACATCAAAATAAGCTTGTATAGAAGTTAAAACTATGTATGTATATCTAGAACATATCTAATATACATAAAAACTATTTAAGCTTGTTTTGATCTACTATTCATGAAAACCAAAAACCAAAACTTAAATCTTTTGTGTGTTGTGCACTTGAGCATATCAACTATACTAAACTTTACAAATTGGATCTAAAACACACTATCTAAACTATGGATACCTAAGTCTTCTTGATGATCTTCATCTTCAAGTAGACTTGCTCCAAAACTCCATCCATGGGCTAGGCAATGTGTGATCATGAAGCTTTGGCCCTGGAATCATCATGAAAAGCTTCTAAACACCTTGTTGAAGCTAATCACCAACTAATATCTTGGTTAATGATCTGAAACTTAAGCAACACAAGATTATTAGTAAACATAACTACATGAGTTAATCATCATCAAAACTAGGGTGGAAGGCCTTTGGGCCAACATTTCTATCTTGTGACATCTCTTGTGTGCACTTCATTATTGCTTTCATTTCATTACTTGCTTTTTTCGGTCTTTACTCATCTCAACAAGAAAGCAATTACGCGCCTCAACTCATAATCTAGAGGAATCAAAGAGGAGAAGTTCTAGAGCCCTTCACGGGGAATTCGGCTTCAATTTCTTGTTTTGAGTGACTGTTTGCATCATATACACACACACTTGTTTAAAAAAGATTACTAGATTAGCATTAACACCTATTCACCCCCCTCTAGGTGTTTTCCAAGTAGTGCAGGTGATGTCAGTACCATATAATCCAAAGGTCAAAGTAAATCGGTCATGATCATATGTCCAAAATCCAATAAGTATCATTGAATAATTTTTCAAAATGTAATGGTCAATTTTCTCGATTAATTTTCAGTAGTATCAAGATCACAATAATTCCTGAAAATCTTAAACGATCAAGATAGTTATTACATCTGATTATCATAATTCAATTATCTTCGAACAATCCAGGTCATACAGTTTGTCACAACCAATATATGTGTACATGATTGGATCTACCACATACAAGAAAATCATGTTAATTTTAGTTAGATGCATGCATGTACCGTTGGCCCAGAGGCCATTCACCTTAGTTTTGATGATCACTAACTTTTGAAGGTTAGTTTGCTAATGATCTTGTATTTAATAAGTTTCAGATATTGATCAAGATCTTAATAGGTGTTTAGCTTAAACAAAAGATTCAAAGCCAGTTTTACAAGCTAACACGAGTTGATACAAGAGCTCGCGCTTCAAGATCACATCACTGTAGATGGAGTCATCGCTCTTTGGATCGTGCCTAGACCATAGTCCTCTAGATTTGTTTAGTTTGAATTTAGATCATGTGTAAGGATAGTTAGTTTTGATATGCTCAAGTTCACACAAACTTACAAGCTCAAAAGTCCATTGGTTTCAGTTTAAACGTTTTGATTTTCAAGAACATATCTTTTGTTTTGATGAATAGATAGAATCAAAAGAAGTTTTATATTGTTTAATGTATATTAGATTTCATCCATATATATTGATAGTTCATATTGTCTAAAACCAATTTTGATTCATCTAGTCATGTATTTTAAGTTTAACAAAACTTAGATTTATTATCAAAAACATAAATATATCATTTACCATGCGTATTGGATTCTATTCATACACAGTATGCTTCAAAAGTGTTTCTATATCATGTTTTTGTATTTATACAAGTATTAGAGAAAATGAATTTTCATTTCAAAATCTAAGTTTTGAAAATATTATTTTTGCTTTAAAGCTTAATTTCTATATCACAAAAATAGTTCAAATAGTTTCTAATATGTGTTGATTTTTGTCACACATATTTGTATGTCATATATTTATAAGAACTTATTTTTGTGGATTTTATGTGATTTTATGAGATTTTATAGGATTTTAAAACCCAACATTTCAAACCCTATAAATCTGGTTTTTGGGCTGCTAACAGAGCCTGGATCGGTCGACCGACATGTCGATCAACATGCACAGAAGTGCACACGCTTTAGCGGTCGACCATTCCAGAGAGTTTGCTCTCTAGAAATGGCCCCGATTGACCGACCAGTTGACCGACTAGAGAGACCAGTTCTCTAGTTCTGGCCTCGGTCAATCGGGCGGTCAACCGACAGGTAGTTTGACTTGGGACGGTCGACCAAACGGTTAAACGACAACCCCAACAGACCATTGGCGGTCAATCAATAGGTCAATTTTGACCTGTTCTGAACTCCAACGGCTATATTAGACCCTATAAATATGGACCTTTGAGGCAATTTTTAAACAAGATTTTCAAGTGCAATTTTTTCTATGTTTTTAAGTGTTTTCAGCAAGTTTTAAAAAGAACTTTTTATGCTACAAATCTCTTATCTTTTAATCATTTTAAAGTTTTTGAAAATCAAAGAAAACCAATATTTGAGATTTTTAGATTTTTCTTCATTTCTTTATCTATCAAGAAGTTTTTCCAAAGAGTCTTTCTTTGTGTTTTCTTTTCCAAAACACTTTGTTTTCTCACACATAAGCAATCAATTCAAAATCTATCTTTAGAATCTTTGTATTGTGAGAAAAAATATTTGTGATCTTTCAAGATCACCAAGCGAGAGTTTGTGATCGTAGGATCACCAAGTTGTAAACTTTTTTTCTTTGCTTTGCCTTTGTGCCTTCCCTCTTATGTAGAGGTGATTATGTTTGAGAGAAGAATTGTGTACTCTAAGTGTTGAGTTGTAATTCCTCAGTGGAGGTCCCTTTGTGAGAGGTCCTGTGTGGACATAGTCGAAATCCTTCTGTGTGAAGGCAGGGATGTAGAGCAGTGGCTCGAACCTCGAAACATATCTTTGTGTTTGCATTTGATCCACTATCTCTCAACTCTATCTCTCTTTTATCTTGCATTGCTTTACATTGCTCATATTCATATAAATGCTACATATTATTTGTGTGCCTACACTTGTGTTAAAATAGGAGAGCTTTTAAAGCATCTCAACTCTTAGTCTATAGAAATCTAGAGAAGTAGCTCCAGAGCCCTTCACGGGGAATTCGGGCTCACTCTTGGTTGTACTATTTGCAATTAGTTTTTAAATTTCACATCATTTGTCCTATATTAGTTAGTACACCTATTCACTCCCTCTAGGTGTACTTTCAATTAGTATCAGAGCCTCCGCTCCTAATATTTGATTTAACCACTCAGGATTGTGATCTTTGGATTGCTAATCTAATTAGTTGCTTTGCACACTTTTAGTTGACACTCATGAATTTCCTTGCCCCTCCCATGTATGAAATTTCTAACATCAATATGTGAAAGTTTAAAATGAGTGCATATCTAAAAGCCCTAGGTTTGCATGTTTATCTTACCACTACCAAGAAATTCTATCTGAATAATGACAAGAACATTATGGCTAATATACAAGCCTAGAGGCACTTGACACACACTTGGCAAAGAACATCGTTCTTTGATTTCTCATTGTGATTCTGCTATTGCAATGTAGAACACATTGACTTCTTTCAAGGTACAAACGGCACATATTTTAGAGAAAGAACCAAAAAGAAATGAGTCTGATCAAGCTTGCTTCATGGTCAAGAGATTAACTCCCTTGAGGTAAAATTGACACTCATCTAGATGATAGTACTAGCACTTCTAATGATGATCATGATAGCATGGATGCTCATGCCTTAAATTAAGAGCTTTTCTTATTTTGTGAAAACTTGCTAGAGAAATATAAACTTTTGAAAAAGAAAAATTTTGATTTAAAAGAGGAAAATAAAATTGTTTTCTAAACTTGACATGGTTTTGCAAGAATGGGTTGAGATTTCAAGTGAAAGAGATTCCTTGAAACCCCAACTTGACCTTTCCTTGAAAGAAAATGAATTTTTAAAAAATAAAATGATTTTGATCTTGTTTTAAAGAAAAATGAGATTTTTTTCTTCAAAACTAGATTTTGTTTTAAAAGAAATGATTCTTTGAAAACAAAATTGTTTAATTTCAAAAGAATTGGATTTAGTTTTAAAGAAAATATTTCTTTAAAAAATAATTTTTCTTCCCATGTTTGTCATGTTTCTATTGCTCCATCTACGTTATAAACATATTGCATGCACCACTTCTCTTTTAGTCATTAAAAATGATATTTGTATTTTAAAGAAAAGTTAGATTGTTTGGGCTCCACTTTGAGCCAATGTGCCATGAACCACACACGTTTGGAATCCATGTTTCGGAAGAAACATCTCCACACATTCATGCACACTCATCATGGCATACACATGTTTTCATACTCACACACGTGATTATATGTATGCTCATGTGTACACTTATAAACATTGTGGACATACGGGCCACCTTGCAAAATTTTGTTATGATAGGACTAACACTTTAAATTTTGCAAGTAAGTTTATTTAGGTTAGGAAAGGTGCTAACCCCTATGGACCCAAGAAAGTTTAGGTATCAAAATTCACCTCTATTCTATTTGATGTAGGTGTGACCTCTCACACGATGTGAGAGTAGTAATGCCTTGATGGTGGATGTGATCCGAGCTAAAAGATCATATTGATGAATGCATCACTTTTAAGGGATGTTTGGTGGAAAGACAATCATGATTTGAAGACCTAGAGATTAATTCATATGGTTTTATAACTATCTCTAACTCCTATTTAGTTTACATGCTTTCTAATTAATGATTTTCAGCATATCATGTTTTCAATGTTCATTATGTTGAATGCAATATTCATTAGACATGTGATATACATAGATAGTCTTTTAGATACACCCTTGTTTATATGGACTTATATTTTTTTTGTTCTCACTATAGTTTAACTACTATGTATATCCTAGTTTTAAAACACGTGCAGTTAATCTAATGGTTATATTTGTACAACTAGTGAGCCACATTTGGTTATTATGTGTTTGTACTTTATTACTCATGTGTACTCATTAGATGTATTATTATAACCTAGTTTTGATGATTCTTCCATCTTCATTTGTATTCTCTATCTTTGTCTATATTTTTCATAAAAATGTGTTTAGCTTCATGTATATATTAATTTTATCTAAAACTGATAGATATACATGTATATCCTTGAGTCACTTCCTTTACATGCAAAATCTAATGTACACTCATTTATGTTTGGAATATGTATGTATATTTTTAGTTTTCACAAAATATACATATACCTTGAAGCTTGTTTAGTTTTTGAAGTTTTGATGATTTCATTTTTTTAAGAAATTTCTATTGAGCTTAATTGTCTTATTTCTATGTATATATTTCTTACATAATTTTTGCACTCTACATCACCTTGTTTAAAATACTTATGGTTTTTATTCATGAGCCTATATGAGCTTTATAAATTTTTGAGTGTCGATTCTCGTCTAGTTTACATATTTCATAGATACATTTATATTTTATTTCTTACTTAAAGGATTTCGTACTAGTTTTCATAACTATCATAAAACTAGTTTCGTTATTTTTCAATTGGTAGAGTTTTTAAATATGTTAAAATATTTTCAAATCATATTTTTTTTTTGAAAACTCTACTCTTATGGGGTAGTTGGATAGACGACCATGCCTTATGTGCTCAAATTGAAAATCTATTTAAATATGTGCATGAAAGAGAGGTAGTTATGAGATATACATAATTTTTAATGAAAATTCATTTTGTATACTCATGTTTTCTATATATGTATGGATCATGTCTAAATTAACATTATATTGCTCTCACACATACATATAGATAAATTTTTTTCTTGTGCTTATTTTATGTTGACATACATATTTAAAGCACAAATTATTTCTTTCTAAGTTTCATTTAGTTCTTATTGATAATTGGTATATCTTTACAAGATTAAGCATTATTTTTATTGGAATTTCATAAAGCAAAGAAAAATTCTTGTTTTATCTTTCAATTGATTTTATTTTCAATTGGTATCTTACTCCCACTCTTTATGATGAAAAATATTTTGTTTTGGTATATGCTAACATTTTAAATATTGGTATCAATAATCTTAATTGATATTATTCTTAAATAGGTATCTTTATTGTAAAATGGTTCTAGTGTTTACCTAAAAATTTGATTTTTACTTATAATTGATATCATGTCCTTCTATTGGTATCAATTGGTAAAAACATTATTTTATTATTTATTGATAAAAAGATGGTTTCATTTTCAATTAGTTTCTTTCAATTGATTATTTTTATTGGTATCAAAATTTTATTTTAAAAATTTTTATTGGTATCATTTGTTTGTCTTCACCCCTTTGTTGATGAGTGACAAAAGGGGAGAAGAATTTGTGTTTATATTTGCATGTTTTATTAACTGTTATATATATATATATTTATTTTTTTTGGTATCCTGAGCTTACGTTGCATATCTATTTGTTTTATTCATATGCATGAATTAAGGGGGAGCTTTTATGAAGCTTATCCTTAATTAATGCATATATAACCTCATAAGTTTTGCCATCATTAAAAAGGGGGAGATTGTTGGCCAAAGGCCGTTCACCTTAGTTTTGATGATGACTATAACTAACTTATGAATGTTAGTTTGCTAATAATCTTGTATTTAATAAGTTTCAAATATTTATCAAGATCTTAATAGGTGTTTATCTTCAACAAAGGATTCAAAGTCAATTTTGGAAGCTAACACGTATTGATTCAAGTGCTCGCACTTCAAGATCGCATCAAGAGCTCGAGATGGAGTCATCACTCTTTGAACATGCCTAGACCATAGTCCTGTTTAGTTTGAGTTTATATCTTGATTAAGGATAGTTAGTTTTATATAATCAAGTTCACACACACAAAAGTTCAAAGGTTCATTGGTTTCGGTTTAACCGTTTTGATTTTCAAGAACGTATCTTTTGTTTTCATGAATAGATAGAATCCAAAGAAGTTTTACATAATTTATATGTATATTACATTTCATCCATATACATTATAGTTCATATTGTCAAAAAATCAATTTTAATTTATCTAGTCATGTGTTTTAAGTTTAAACAAACTTAGTTTTAGATTTATTGTCAAAAAAATAGATATATCATTTACTATGTGTATTAGATTCTATCCATACACAATATGTTTCAAAACTGTTTCTATATTATGTTTTTGTATTTATATAAGTTTTAGAGAAAATGGATCTTCATTTCAAAATCTAAGTTTTAAAAAATACCGTTTTTGATTTAAAGCTTAATTCATATATCACAAAAATAGTTCAAATAGTTTGTAATATGTGTTAATTTTTGGTCACACATATCTGTACTTCATATATTTATAAGAACTTACTTTTGTGAATTTTATGTGATTTTATGTGATTTTATAGGATTTTAAAAGCCAACATTTCAAGCTCTATAACCCTAGATTTTGGGATGCTAACGGTCGACCGACCAGTTGACCGAAGCCTGGATTGGTCGACCGACGTGCACAAAAGTGCACTGGCTTTAGCGGTCGACTGCTTGGTCGACCGTTCCAGAGAGTCTGCTCTCTGAAAATGGCCCCGATCGACTGACTGGTCGACCAACTAGAGAGACCAGCTTACTGATTCTGGCCTCGGTCGACCGACAGGCAGTTTGCCTTAGGGCGGTTGACTAATCGATCGATCGACAACCCAATCCGACCATTGGCGGTCGACCGAGTGGTCGATCGACAGGTCATTTTGACCTGTTCTGAAACCCAATGGCTATATTTTTGACCCCATAAATATGGGTCTTTTGAGGCCAGTTTTAACCAAGATTTTCAAGTGCAATTTTTCCCATCTTAAGTGTTTTCAGAAGTTTTAAAAAGAAGTTTTTGTGCTACAAATCTCTTGTTTTTATTCGTTTCAAAGTTTTTGGAAAATCAAAGAGAACTAATATTTAAGAATTTTAGTTTTGTTCTTCATTTCATTATCTATCAAGAAGTTTTCCCCAATAGTTTTTCTTTATGTTTTCTTTTCCAAAATACTTTGTTTTCTCACACTTGAGCAATCAATTCAAAATCTATCTTTACGATCTTTGTATTATGAGAAAAATTATTTGTGATCTTTCATGATCACCAAGAGAGAGTTTGTGATCATAGGATTACCAAATTGTAAACCTTTTTTCTTTGCTTTGGCTTTGTACCTTCCCACTTGTGTAGAGGTGATTGTGTTTAAGAGAGGAGTTGTGTACTTCAAGTATTGAGTTGTAATTCCTCAATGGAGATCCCCTTGTGGAAGGTCCTGTGTGGACATAGTGGAAATCCTTCTATGTGAAGGCGAGGATATAAAGCAGTGCTCGAGCCTCGAAATATATCATTGTGTTTGTGCTTGGTCCAATATCTCTCAACCCTACCTCTTTTATATCTTGCATTGCTTTACATTGCTCATATCATATACATACTAGAAATTATTTGTGTGCCCACACATGTGTTAAACTGAGAGAGCTTTTAAAGCACCTCAACTCTTAATCTAGAGATATCTAGAGGAGTAGCTCCAGAGCCCTTCACGGGAAATTCAGGCTCACTCTTGGTTACATTTAGTGTGTCTGCAATTAGTTTTTAAATTTCAAATCATTTGTCCTAAATTAGCTAGTACACCTATTAGCCCCCCTCTAAGTGTACTTTCAATTGGTATCAGAGTCTCCGCTCCTAATATTCAATTTAACCACCTAGGAGTGTGATCTTTGGATTGCTAATCTAATTTGTTGCTTTGCACACTTTTAGTTTACACTCATGGTTTCCTTGTCCCTCCTGTGTATGATGTTTCTAACATCGATATGTGAAAGTTTAAGATGAGTGTATCTAAAAGCCCTAGGTTTGTATGTTTATCTTGTCACTACAAAGAAATCCTATCTTAGTAATGACAAGTACATTGAGGCTAATATACAAGCCTTAGAGGCACTTAGGTACACACTTGGTAAAGAACATCTTTCTTTGATTTGTCATTGTGATTCCACTTTTGAAGTGTGGAACACAATGACTTCTCTCAATATACAAACGACACATTTTTGGAGAAAGAACCAAGAAGAAATGAGTCCGATCAAACTTGCTTCATAGTCCAAGGGATGACTCCCATGAGGTAAAATTGGACACTCATCTAAATGATAGTGTTAGCTCTTCTAATGATGATCATGATAGTATAGATGCCCATGTCTTAAATGAAGAGCTTTTCATATTTTGTGAAAACTTACAAGAACATATAAACTTTTAAAAAGAAATGTTTTGATTTAAAAGAAGAAAATAAAAATTTGTTTTCTAAACTTGACATGATTTTGCAAGAGAGGGTTGAGATTTCAAGTAAAAAAGATTTCTTGAAAACCCAACTTGACCTTATCTTGAAAGAAAATAAATTTTTGAAAACTAAAATGATTTTGATCTTGTTTTGAAGAAAAATAAGATTTTTTTTTTCAAAACTAGATTTTGTTTTAAAAGAAAATTATTCTTTGAAAAATAAAATTATTTTAATTTCAAAAGAATTAGATTTAGTTTCAAAGAAAAATATTTCTTTGAAGTATAATTTTTCTTCTCATGTTTGTCATGTTTCTATTGCTCCATCTGCTAGTGATAAACATGTTGCATGCTCCACTTCTTTTTCAATCATTGAAAATGATATTTATATTTAAAGAAGAGTGTAGATTGTTTAGGCTCCACTTTGAGTGAATGTGCCATGAACCATACACGTTTGGAATTCATGTTTCGAAAGAAACTTACTCCATATATTCATGCACACTCATCACGGCATACACATACTTCTCATGCTCACACACATAATTATATGTATGCTCATGTGTACACTTGTACACATTGTGGACATGCGGGCCACCTTACAAAACTTTGTTATGATACGATTATCACTTTAAATTTTGCAAGAAAGTTTGTTTGGGTTAGGAAAGGTACTAACCCACACGGACCCAAGAAAATTTGGGTACCAAAATTCACCTCTATTCTATTTGATGTAGGTGTGGGCTCTCACACAATGTAAGAGTAGTGGTGCCTTGATGGTGGATGCGATCCGAGCTAAAAGATCATATTGATGATGCATCACTTTCAAAGGATGTTTGATGGAAGGACCACCATGGTTTAGAGACCAAGAAATTGGTTCATATGGTTTGGTAACTATCTCTAACTCCTATTTTAGTTTACATGCCTTCTAATTAATGATTTTCAGCATGTCATATTTTCAATATTCATTATGTTAAATACAATGTTCATTAGACATGTGATATACATGTTGGCCCCGAGGCCCTTCACTTTAGTTTTGATGACGATTAACTCATGTAGTTATAATTTACTAATAATCTTGTGATATTTAGTTTCAGATATTTGATCAAGATATTAGCAGGTGATTAGCTTCAACAAAGGTGTTTTGGAGCTTTCACAAGGTGATTCAAGAGCTCGAGCGTCAAGATCGCATCTAGCACTCGTTTGGAGTTAAGCTCGGTGGATCACGTTTGGATCGAGTCGACTTGGAGACGGAGTTTTACAAGAAGACATCAGTTTGTTTAGTATAAGATTGTTTAGATCTTGTGCAAAAATTAGATAGTGTTGATATGCTCAAGTTCACATACACACACAAGTTTTTAAGTTTATTGAATTTTTGTTTTCGATTTAACCAATATTGGATTTCATGTCAAAAACATAGATATAATATGTTTATATGTATATTAGATTCTATCCATATACAACATGCTTAAAAGTTGTTTCAATATTATGTCTTTGTATTTACATGAGTTTTGGAGAAAACGATTTTCCATTTCAAAATCCTAGTTTTTGGAAAATACGGCTTTGGTTTAAGGCAAATTTTTATCTCACAAAAATGGTTCAAATAGTTTATAATATGTGTTGACTTTTTGTCACACATATTTGTATTTCAAAGATATAATAAGAACTAATTTTGTGAAATTTATGTGATTTTATAAGATTTAATTGAAGTCAAAAACCTAAGTTTTTAATCTCTAAAAAAATTAACCTGGCTGTCTGCCGGTCGACCGGCGTGCACAGGATGTGCACGCAGCCTAGGCTGGTGGGCTGGTCGATCAGGCAGTCGACCGTCCAAAGAGCTCTACTCTCTGGAAATAGCCCCGTCTATAGACCGGTCGACCTGCAGAGAGCTCCTGCTCTCTGTATCGGTCGACCGGGCGATCGACAGGAGGCACAACGGTCAGAAATCTGACCATTGGCCGGCCGACCGAGCGGTCGACCGGAAGGGTAAAACTGCCCTTTCCTGCTGCCAACGGCCAGAATTCTTTTGGGAATATAAATACCCCATTTCTTGGCTGTTTTAAACAAGAATTTCAAGAGCAAAATTTTTCATCTTTTAGCAAGTTTTTAAAAGAGTTTTAGTGCCAAAAGATTTGATCTTTATTTGTTTTAAAAGGGTTGGAAAAAATCAAGAAAAGGAGAAGTCTTTGGGATTGATTTTTGATCTTTATTTTTATATCTATTGTAGAAGTTTTCCCAAGAGGTTTTCTTTGTGTTTTTAATTTTCAAACTCTTTGTTTTCTCATACTTGAGCTTATCTATCTATCATATCTATTAGGATTTATTTTGTGAGAAAATTGGTTTAAGGTTGAGAGAGACCACTAAGTGTTGTAACCTTTCATACTTTGTGATATCCCTCTAGTGAGAGGTGATTGTGTTAATATCCCTCTAGTGAGAAGTGATTGTGGAAGTAGTGTTTACATCCCTCTAGTGAGAGGTGATTGAGTTGGAATCCCTTAAGTGTGAGGTGATCTTTGTTTGGCTAAGTGCCTATTCCTCTAAGTGTAGAGGTAATTTGTATTGTACCTTGCCTCTAGTGAGAGGTTGTAGTTGGTTGAGAGAGGAGTTATGTACTCCCAGTTTGTATTTACCCAAATCCTTAGTGGAGTTTCCCTGTGTGGGAAGTCCTGCGTAGACAAGTTAGTGAAAATCCTTCTGTGTGAAGGCGGGGACGTAGAGCTGTGTGCTCGAACCTTGAAACATATCTGTGTGTTTGCGTTTGATCCACTTTCTCTAACTCTCTCTTTTATATTGTACCATGCATCATTCATATTTCTCATTCTTACTTATATGCTTGGTATTGTTGTTTGTGTGCCATACTTGTGTTAAACTAAGAGAGCTTCACATAGCACCTCAACTCTTATTCAGAGGAATCAAGAGGAGTTAGTCCAGAGCCCTTCACCGAGAATTCGGCTACACTCTTTGGTTACACTGAGTGTGTTGCAATTAGTTTTTAAATTCCGCATTATTTGTCATAGATAAGCCTTACACCTATTCACCCCCCTCTAGGTGTACTTTCACTTGGTATCAGAGCCTACGCTCCTGATATTAGGTTTACCACTTAGGAGTGAGATCTTGGTTAGCTAATCTATCATTTGCATTTGCACACATATTTTTTGCACTCATGAATTTCCCTCCCATGTTTGATATCTCTAAAATTGATATATAGAAGGTTATGATGAGTTGGCATTTAAAAGCCATAGGTTGGAAAGTTTACATTGCCATAACCAAGGAATCTTATCTTAGTAATAGCAAGCATATTGAGGCCAATGCACAAGCCCTAGAGGCATTTAGAAAATCACTTAACAAAGAATATTTAAATAAGGTTTCTCACTATGATTCCGCCTTTGTAGTGTGGAACATATTGACATCTCCCGAGCTACAAATGCAAATCAATGAGGAAGAGAAATCTAGTAGAGAAGAGTCTGACCAACGTTGCTTCATGGTCCAAGGGAATGATTCCCTAGAGGTAAACTCAAAAACTCAACTAGATGTAGTGATAGTTCTTCTAGTGATGATTATGTTGATCCTGATGCATTAAATGAAGAACTTTCAAATGTTTGTGAAAACCTCTTGCAAAAATACCAACTCTTGAAAAGAAAAGTTTTGCTTTAAAAGAAGAAAATGAAAAATTGTCTTCTAAACTTGATTTGGTTTTGCAAGAAAAAGTGGAGAATTCTAATGAAAGGGATTCATTGAAATTCAAACTTGATCTTGCCCTAAAAGAAAATGAAATTTTAAAAAGCAAAAATGATTGTGAAATTGTTTTGAAGAAAAATGAGACTTTAACTTCAAAACTTGATTTTGTATTAAAAGAGAGTGAATCTTGGAAAAACAAAATTTCTTCTATTTCAAAAGAGCTAGATTAATTTCTAAGAAAAATATTTCTTTAAAAAATAATATTGACTCACATGTTTGCCATGCAAGTATAGCTTTACCACTTAGTGTATCTATTGCATGCACCTCTTCTTCTAACATTAAAATGATATAAATATTTTAAAGAAGAGTATTGATTGTTTGGGCTCCACTTTGAACCAATGTGCCTTGAGCCACACATGTTTAGAGTCCATGTTTCGCAAGAAACAAATTCCATCTTTGCATGCACACAAACCACGGCATACACATACTTCCCACGTTCATGTAAACAACATTGCGTATGCTCATGTGTACACATGTACACATTGTGGACGTAAGGGCCACCTTGCAAGTATGATCGGATACATAATGAAAATTTTACAAATAGATTTGTTTGGGCTAGGAAAGGAGCTAACCCCCATGGACCAAAAGAGTATGGGTACCAAAAGCCACTCCTATCTTATTTGATGTAGGTGTGGACTCTCACATGACGTGAGAGTTATTGGTGCCTTGAGGTGGATGCGTGCCGAGCAAAATGGTGACTATTTTGGAAGCATCACTTTCAAGGGAAGTTTGGTGGGAGGACGACCATAGTTTGGAGCCTAGAGATTTTCCCTCATGGTTTTGGTAACAATCTCTAACTTCAATTTATGTTTACATGCTTTCATATGATTAATTTTTAGCATGTCAAGTATTTTTATGTTAAATGCCATCATAATTAGATTTGTGACATACATATATAGTATTTGAGATACACCCATGTTCATATGGATTATTACTTTTGTATTCTCACTTTAGTTTAGCTATCGTATATATCATAACTCTAAATATGTGCATTCATATAATGATCATATTAGTTTATGTTTTGTTTCTATGTTTCTTGATTTGATTACATGTTTAGATGTAGCTTTCATTAAAACTTGTGTATATACTTGTACAACTAGTGAGCCACAAATAGATTATTATATGTTTGTACCTAAATGCTCATTTGTACCCGCTGGACGTACTAGTATAGCCTAGTTTTGATGATTCATGCATTTTGACGTGTATTCCCTATTTTTAGACATGTTTTTCATGATGATATGTTTTAGCTTCATGTATATGTTAATTTTATCAAAACTATTGAATATACATGTATAACCTTGAGTCATTTGTCTTTCATGCAAAATCTCTTTATAGACTCAATTGTGTTTGGATATGTATATATATACCTTTAGTTTTGACAAATCATATATATTCCTTGAAGTAGATTTAGTTTTGATGATTTTTTTTAGGAATTTTATATTGAGCTTAAATGCCTTATTCCATGACTTTTGTTGATTACATAACTTATTACACTCTATATTTGTTGTTTACTTATAATTTGTTTTTCATGAGGTTATATGAGCTTTACTGCTATTTGAGTGTTGATAATTGTGTGATTTTTATGTTTTTATGGATATGTTCTTATTTTATTCCTTACTTGAAGATTTCGTACTAGTTTATAATTTTATCATAAACTAGTTACGTATTCTTCATTATGGTAGAGTTTTTTAAACATGTTATATTTTTAAATCCTATTTTTGAAAATCCCTACCCATCCAAGGGTGGTTGGATGGGTGACCATGCCTTGTATGCTAAAATTGAAAATCATTTTAACATGTACATGAATAGGGTGGTCTTTATGAGTTATACATTTGATTTTCACTGTGTTTTTCAATTGGTATCACAATTGATATTTATTTTGTATACTCATATTTGTTTCTATATATGTACGCTTCAACTTCAAGCAATACAATTTAGATTGGTATTTACATTTTCATACATATATATGTGTTCTGATTGTGCTTACTATATCTTTATATCTTTGAGCATAAATTTTGCTATGCTAAGTTTGATGTAGTCTTTAATGACAATTATTTTTTCAATTGGTATCTTATATAAACTTATGCATTGTTTTTATAGTATTTCATAAGGGGGAGAAAATTTCATGTTTTACCTTTCAATCGGTTTTGTTTACAGTTGGTATCTTACTCCCACTCTTTATATTGAAAAATTGATATCTTAGTTTTCAATTAGTTTCCTTCGCTCCCAATGAAAAATTATTTTCAATTGGTATATGTTTCATTTTCAATTTTAGTATCAAGAATTTTAAATTGATATTATTCTCTATTTGGTATCTCTATTGCAAAATGATTTTAGTATTTAACCAAAAAGATTGATTTATGTTTTTCAATTAGTATCAAAAGTATAAAATATTTTCAATTGGTACTAATTTTTATAATTGGTATCAAGATTTCCTATATATTTATATCTTTCAATTGGTATCAATTTTTTGTTGATTTCTTCAAAATGTTTTGTTTATTTTTCAATTGGTATCATAAATTGATATTGTAACGCCCCGTTCCCGCAAGTACGGGAACGTTATGGCGATGTACATACGCGAGGTGAAAACACACTCACGAGTATGTTAAGCCTCAGTACAGGACAGGGCCTCCATATACACAAGAGTTCCAGCAAGAAATAAGTACAAGAATACCTGCGGAAAGGGGTTAGTGATTATAACAGATAGGAATACAGGAATAAAGGAGATAACAGGAACAAAGCACATAGATACCTATGAAGAAATCCCGATGGTAAAGTCTTCTATGTGAATCTAATGAACTAGCTGCCCGAACGATAACTTGGATCTCCAACCTGGGCACGCAAACCCAGGGTCGTCAGAAAGCGACCTAGTGAGTGGTAAAATGAAAGAGAAGGTAGTAATAGATATTATAGTAATAGAAGCACGATACTAATATATAATACATGATGTTGGAATAGCGATACTATATAATAAGTATAGTAGAAATATATAGACATGTTATCTTTTAATACCATCACTACCTAGCCGGTTATCATCGGGTCATGTCTATAGTCATATCCAGTTTATATAATAAGTACTGTTACCTAGTGGTGACGTGATAGAAAGGAACATGCTAGTGGTGACGTGATAGAAGTGAACATGCAGATGACATATACTAAATAACCATCCTACTGTGTTGTACATAGTGAGCAGATAGACAATGCAAAACAGAATATAAGCAATGCAAAGTATACATGTACATGAGCAGTATGCCACCTTAGACAGTGTAGCATAAAACAGGTAAAGTAACAATGCATACATGGCGCATGATAGCGAATGCATGAGCAGGAACAGTAACAAGTACAACTAAATAATAGTATACATGGATCAGGCAAGTCATGTTATTTATACAATAGTAGCAATCAGTACCACCTGGTATTTTAATCAATCTCTTCCAGTGTCCCATACCACTGGCAATTCACACTGGAGCCCGCACTCCAGTCGAACCCATCCGGACATGGCATACGGGTACCATTATCCAAACGAGAGAGTGACCAAATAACAAGTGTTCCCGACGTTATTATTGTGTATACTGGTTTATTATGTTAATTGGAAACCCCTGGTCGAGGAGCTCTTGTCGGGTAGGTGTATCCCGTGCATACCCGGGATCACGGCCTTAAACAAACCCCTGGCTGCTGAGACCAGGGCCCTCCTCTAAGAGGGGAGCATGAATCAAGTAACGGGAGCTCATGGAGCAATTGGTAGGTAGCACTACCGTCCCCTGCAGTGGGAGAACAATATGGATCCAGTACATCACCCGATAAGATCTAATCAACCGTCAAGTCTCCCCATACCCAAGTTAGCTTTATGATCTGATATGTCAAGTATACACTATAACACGAACACATACAGTACATGATACGGGTAACATGATAACTAGACCAGAGCTCTGTTGATAGCATAGAACAATAGAACGGAAACGGGAACAATATAACGGGAATAATATCACAATCGATGTGGGATTCCACATATCGCATATCAACAGCTCTCATGTCCAGTAACGGGAATATCCATATCAGTAACAGGAAACAATCATATGGGATAAAAATGGAACAATCATACATGTATATGCACGGTGAGCCATATGACAAGAAGAAAGAAACAACACCTGCATGTACACTTGTGTGGTGAGCATATGTAGCAGTGCTGTCTGTGTAACGAGTTTCCGTGAAGTGGAGCATTTATAGATCAGTGGGACATGAATACGAATTAAGAGAGTGTGATGTGTCATAGGATCTGTGCAACATGTACATGTAATAACAGTGATCAGTGTCTAATATCATGTACAGTGAACTACAATATCTGTGTAATGATGACAACAATACTATGAAATGCGGTACTTGTCTGTGTACTAGTGGAACATAGCTGTGTAGCCATCATCTGTGTAACATATATGCGTAGCACTAGTACATGTAATAATAGTAGTCCGTTTCTCGTGTAATACCATGTCCTGTGAATGACAATAACGGTGTCTAGCATGTATGTCTAGTGACAGTGTGGTGTCATAGCGTGTCCAAGAATATGGTGAAATAGTGGCCCGGATATCAATGGTACATGAACATGATCTAAATAGACATCCAGTGTCACACTCAACGTCTTTTAGTTATCCGGCATATTCTAAGTACAATGTTTATTACAGTGTTTTAATATTGTTTACAATTTAGTACATATGACCAACAGGGCTTTACCGGTAATGATGTTTTATTGCAAGAAAGCAACCAAGTGCCATTAATATACTAACAAGACAATTTATAAAATAAAAACACTCACTAACTGGCCATGGGAAGGTAGCTCTCTTCCCACGATCGCAACGGATTCAGAATCGGCCAAATCGGAGTCCGGATGCTCTCGATATCGCCCGAACACTAAAAATAACGGAAATGGTTAAATATGTAAATAAACATAATTTAAATGCAATTAATAAAATGAATCAGGGGGTTTTCTGAAAGTTTACCTTTATTGGGTTTCGAAGCGGGTTTGGGTCGATCGTGGGTCGGGTTTGGATCCAATACCCAAACCCGTCACTTAAGTTATTGGGTAATTGGGCTAACGGGTTATCGGGTTTAGGGTAGTGGGTTTTTTATTAGCCCAATAGCTATTGGGTTCGGGTTCATACCCGAACCCAACAATAACCAGCAGCAGCAACAGAGTTGCTGCTGGCTGCGGCTGCGCGCCATGGCCGGCCAGCAGAGCTGGCCGGCGGCGAGGTAGACCCGCCGGCGGTGGTCCGGGCCACCGACGACGGTCCGGCCGAGCAAGCCAGAGTGAGGGTGAGAGGAAGAGAGAGAGAGAAAGAAAAGAGGGGAAAACAGGGCAGCTGCTGCTGCCCTGTGCCTGGCCGCGCAGACGCGCGTCCATGGCGGCCGGCGGCGGCGCTAGGCCGCCAGGGCGGCCTGGGCCCGTGCACAGGGAGGGAGAGATATGGAGAGAGGGAAAGAGAGAGAGAAGAGGAGAGGGGGCAAGGGTCTTGACAGGGAGAGAGGGATGAGGCAGGGGCTGGCGGTGGCCAGCCCCGCCCGCGTCGCGCCACCGCCAGCGGTGCGACCAGAGAATGAGAGAGAGGGAGAGAGTGAGGGGATGGGGTTTTTAAATGAGAGGAGAGAGAAGAGGCAGTGGAAGAGGCGGTAGAGGAAGCTTGGAGAAGAAGAGGGAAAAAGAAAGGAAAAGAAAAAGTTTGACCGCTCTTCTTTATGTCTTACACGTGTGTAGAGGGAGCTTCACATCTTCTTTTATTACATTGCATATTATGCTTTACGTGGTTAGGGTTTAGTCATCTCTTTTCATATAAATGCATGTATGCAGGGGGAGTTAACTTCACGTCTCTCCTCTTCATAAATGTGTATAGCATATATACTTTTATTATTTGATTTGTGCAAAAAGGGAGAAAAAAATTATTTATGCCCTTTATTATTTATATCCCTTTGTTGATGAATTGACAAAAGGGGGGAGAGATATTTTAGAGTTTGATATATGCATGTTTGTTTAATATGCATGTTTATTTAAATTTGTAATCTCTTATTATTGGTATCAAAAGCATCTTTTGTTGATATCAAGAGCTTTTGTTGGTGTCAAGAGCAACATTTTTTTAAGAACATTTTTATTTTAAAATTGGTATCAAGAGCATGTTTATTTCATTGATATCAAAGATTATATTTGTTTCATTCCTTATTTTATGCATGTTTATGCATATCTATATTGAGCATTCATTGCATATCTTCATGTTTATTATTATGCATAAGTTAAGGGGGAGCTTCTATGAAGCTTAACTTTAATCCATGCATATATAACTCTATGAGTTTTGTCATCATCAAAAAGGGAGAGATTGTTGGCCTAGACGGCCTTCACTCTAGTTTTGATGATGATTAACTTATGTAGTTATAGTTTACTAATAATCTTGTGATATTTAGTTTCAGATATTTGATCAAGATATTAGTAGGTGATTAGTTTCAACAAAGGCATTTTGGAGGTTTCACATGGTAATTCAAGAGCTCGACGTCAAGATCGCATCTAGCACTCATTTGGAGTCAAGCTCGGTGGATCACGTTTGGATCGAGTTGACTTGGAGACGAAGTTCTACAAGAAGATATCGGTTTGTTTAGTTTAAGATTGTTTAGATCTTGTGTAAATTAGATAGTATTGATATGCTCAAGTTAACATACACACAAGTTTTTAAGTTCATTGGTTTTTGGTTTTCGATTTAACCAATATTGGATTTCATGTCAAAAACATAGATATAATATCTTTATATGTATATTGGATTCTATCCATATACAACATGCTTAAAAGTTGTTTCAATATCATATTTTTGTATTTACATGAGTTTTGAAGAAAACGATTTTTCATTTCAAAATCCTAGTTTTTAGAAAATTCGGATTTTGGTTTAAGGCAAATTTTCTGTCTCACAAAAATATTCAAATAGTTTATAATATGTGTTGAATTTTTGTCACACATATTTGTATTTCAAAGATATAATAAGAACTGTTTTTTTGTAAAATTTATGTGATTTTATGGGATTTCATTGAAGTCAAAAACCTAAGTTTTTAATCCCTATAAAGATTAACCTAGCTATCCGCTGATCGATCGGACCGGTCGACCGTAGTAGAAGTCAGTCGACCGGTCCGGTCCGACTGACATGCACCGGACGTGCACGCAGCCGGGCTGGTGGGCCGGTCGACCGGGCGGTCGACCATCCAGAGAGCTTTGCTCTCTGGAAATAGCCCCGGTCAACCGACCGGTCGACCGGTAGAGAGCTGCTGCTCTTTGTATCTAGTCTCGGTCGACCAAGCGGTCGACCAGGCGGTCGACGGTCAGAAATCTGACCGTTAGCCCGGTTGACCGAGCGGTCGACCGGAAGGGCAAAACTGCCCTTTCCTGCTGCCAACGGGCAGAATTCTCTTGGGGATATAAATACCCCATTCCTTGACTGTTTTAAATAAGAATTTCAAGAGCAAAATTTTTCATCTTTCAGCATGTTTTTAAAAAGAGTTTTAATGCCAAAAGATTTGATCTTTATTTGTTTTAAAAGGGTTGGAAAAATCAAGAAAAGGAGAAGTCTTTGGGATTGATTTTAGATCTTCATTTTTATATCTATTTTAAAAGTTTTCTCAAGAGTTTTTCTTTGTGTTTTTTATTTCAAACTCTTCGTTTTCTCACACTTGAGTTTATCTATCTATCCTATCTATTAGGATCTATTTTGTGAGAAAATTGGTTTGTGGTTGAGAGAGACCATCAAGTGTTGTAACCTTCCATACTTTATGATATCCCTCTAGTGAGAGGTGATTGTGTTGATATCCCTCTAGTGAGAGGTGATGTAAAAGTGGTGTTTGCATCCCTCTAGTGAGAGGTGATTGAGTTAGAATCCCTCAAGTGTGAGGTGATTTTTATTTGGCTAAGTGCCTATTCCTCTAAGTGTAGAGGTGATTTGTATTGTGCCTTGCCTCTAGTGAGAGGTTGTATTTAGTTGAGAGAGGAGTTGTGTACTCCCAGTTTGTATTTACCCAAATCCTCAGTAGAGTTTCACTGTGTGAGAAGTCCTGTGTAGACGAGTTAGTGAAAATCCTTCTGTGTGAAGGTGGGAACGTAGAGCTGTGTGCTCGAACCTCGAAACATATCTGTGTGTTTGCGTTTGATCCGCTTTCTCTAACTCTCTCTTTTATATTGTACCTTGCATCATTCATATTGCTCATTCTTACTTATATGCTTGGTATTGTTGTTTGTGTGCCATACTTGTGTTAAACCAAGAGAGTTTCACATAGCACCTCAACTCTTATTCAAAGGAATCAAGAGGAGTTAGTTCACAGCCCTTCACCAGGAATTCGACTACACTATTTGGTTACACTGAGTGTGTTGCAATTAGTTTTTAAATTCCGCATTATTTATCATAGATTAGCCTTACACCTATTCACCCCCTCTAGGTGTACTTTCAATACATGAATAGTCTTTGAGCGACACCCATGTTTATATGACTTATTTTTTTGTGTTCTCACTATAGTTTAACTACTATGTATATCCTAGTTCTAAAACATATGCATTTAATTTAATGATCATATTTGTTTATATTTTTGCACTTCATATTTTGATTACTTGTTTAGATGTAGGTTTCATTAAATCTTGTGTTTATACTTGTACAACTGGTAAGGCACATTCGATTATTATATGTTTGTGTATTATTGCTAATGTGTACTCATTAGATGTATTGGTATTATCTAGTTTTGATGATTCTTACATCTTCACTTGTATTCCCTATCTTTGTACATGTTTTTCATAAAAATATAGTTAGCTTCATGTATATATTAATTTTATCTAATACTGATAGATATACATATATATATATATCCTTGAGTCATTTGCTTTTCATGCAAAATTCTAATATGAACTTATTTATGTTTAGGATATGTATGTATATTTTTAGTTTCGACAAAACATACATATACCTTAAAGCTTGTTAGTTTTTGAAGTTTTGATGATTTCATTTTTTTAAGGAATTTCTATTGAGCTTAATTGTCTTATTTTCATGTATATATTTTTTACATGATTCTCCACCTTACATCACCTTGTTTACTTATGGTTTTGATTATGAGCATATATGAGCTTTATATATTTTTTAATATTGATTCTCGTATAGTTTACATATTTCTGAATACATTTGTGTTTTATTCCTGGCTTGATGGATTTCGTACTAGTTTTCAAATTTATCATAAAACTATTTCGTTATTCTTAGAGTTTTCAAATATGTTAAACTATTTTCAAATCATATTTTTATTTAAAAACGCTATCCTTATAGGGCGGTTAGATGGACAACTCTGTCTTATATGTTCAAATTGAAAATCTATTTAAACATGTGCATGAAAGGGAGGTAGTTATGAGATATACATAATTTTCAATGAAAATTCATTTTGTAAACTCATGTTTTCTATATATGTATGGATCATATTTAAATTAACATTATATTGCTCTGATACATACATATAAATGGTTTTTTTCTTTCGCTTATTTTACGTTGACATACATGTTTAAAGCATAAATTATTTCTTACTAAGCTTGATTTAGTTCTTATTGATAATTGTTATATCTTTACAGGCTTATGCATTGTTTTTATGGTATTTAATAAAGGGGAGAAAAATTCTTATTTTATTTTCAATTAGTATTTTACTCCCACTCTTTATGATGAAAAATATTTTGTTTTGGTGTATGCTAACATTTTCAATATTGTTATCAATTATCTTAATTGGTATTATTCTCAATTTGGTATCTTTATTATGAAATGGTTTAGTGTTTACCTAAAAATTTAGTTTTTACTTATAATTGGTATCATGTCCTTCTATTAATATCAAATGGTAAAAAGATTATTTATTATTTTATTGATAAAAAGATGGTTTCATTTTCAATTGGTTTCTTTCAATTGATTGTTTTTATTGGTATCAAAATTTTGTTTTAAAAATATTATTGGTATCGTTTGTTTGTCTTCACCCCTTTGTTGATGAGTGACAAAAATGTGGAGAAGAATTTGTGATTATATGTATGTTTTATTAATTGTTTATGTGTGTGTATTTCTATTGGTATCTAAAGCTTACATTGCCCGGAACATCTTCCCTTCAGTTTGAATCTTCTTCCTCGCATCCAGCACCTCAGAATCTTGCTATGTTTAGAAGAGAAAGTGAGAGAGAAGAGAGAGAGAGAGACTTGGATTTTTCAATGTGATTTGAGTAGGGATTAGAATGATGGAATTGTCTTTTATACAGGCATCACACACCCCTAAACAACCCCTGAGAGTTATAGATATATGGAGGGAGTAATGAGTTCAGTTATGATGAGTAAGAATGAGGGGGAGAAAGTGTGAGAGAAGATAGAGAGAGTGAGGTATGTTGGAGAAGATGAAGAGAATTATAAGAAGGTTCAAATAATATGGCCTGGGCTTCTATTTCACAAGCCAATGTGGCATAGCAGTTTGGGCATTAGGATTTGAGGGCGGTGGTCATGGGTTTGAAACATGAACAAAACATTTAAAGGTGTTTTTTTATTTTATTTTATTGGCAAGCATAAGAGGATAAAGGGAAAGAAGTTAAATATTATGGTTACTTGTTTTACTAAAAGCCATGAAGGCACGGTGCCATTCAATGCCTTGTTCGTGGCTGGCGTGGGTCACAGGTGTGAAACTCTGAACTCAAAAAAGTTTTCTTTTTTATATTTTTATTTTATTTTTATTTAAATTTCATTCTTTCTTTTCAAATAAATATTAAGCATTATTTTATTAGATTAAATTTTATTAATTTAAAAAATTCTCAAAATTCTCAAAGATAGAAAATATCATCCTAAAAATTATTGTGAAGTCAGATCCCTAAAATTCTTCTCCGATTATTAATTAAAATTTTCGGAGTCAGTCTATGACACCGATCGATCTCGAATTGAGATTCTTCTCCAATAATTTCCAAAAAAATTAAAAAAAACCAAAAAATTCAAAATATTAAGAAATAATATCTTAAGCTGAAAAGGCATTAACCCGGCTACCAGGATGATTAAATGCAGTATCGGATACCAGTATTGACTGACATCTTAGGGAGCCAAGGGTTACAATATTTGTATATCTCTTTACGCTTATCGTTGATGTAATATTCTTATAACATTGTGTTATATCTTTTGATAACATTATAATTATACATATATGTTAGAATGTATAATGCACCACATACTTCGTACTCTGGTTCTTACCTATACTGATGCTTAGCATATATACGTGAGGGTAATTTCGACCTGCATATATACGTCACGGTAACGTCTCCGTACCTGCGGGATCGGGGCGTTACATGCTTGATATTGTTAATGTGTTAATACGTGTTTAGTATTGTGCTTGCACTTACATTGATCCAAGAAAGCTATTGAAACACCTCAGTTCTTATAAAAGAGTAACCTTGAGAAGAAGTTCTAGAACCTTTTACTGAAAATTTGGCTTCACTTTTGAATTATCATTTGTGTGTTGAGTTTTTTATAATGTAGAGTTTTATATTTTGCATTTATTAGCACATCACCTATTCACACTCTTTAGATGATTTTCACCCTCAACACTGAAGGACAAACTTGAATCCTTTCTAGATTCAAAGCTAAACTTAGAGAAGACTTGTGAACCGAGCTATTAGTTAGAGGAGACAATGAGTTAAAGGTATCCTACACGTTTGTTCAAGATCTAAATTTTTTTAGGTCTAACTACAACACTAGGGGTTTTGATGTAAAATCGAGTGTGCCTAGCACCTCCTCCTCGTTATAATTCAATAAGTCTGCACACCATCCTCCTCCCAAAAGAATGATTTTAAGAACAAAACTAGATATGACCGCATCAAACTTTTTGAATAAATCTCTTCCAAAATTCGTGCTTCCACCAAGTGTTATCGATGTCAAGATTATGGGCACTTTTTAGCTAACTGTGATAGTGAAATTAAGATCACCTTCATTGACGGAGTTCTCATAAAAGCTTCTGATTCTAACTTTGAAGATTTTGTATATCACCTGAATCTAGATGAAAATGATTATTTTGATTATGACTAAGAAGGTTCTGATGTTGAATACAACTATATTCGACCAGCACCTTTAAATTATATATCTATCGCCAGGTGTACATTCTCACAATAAAATATGGCGCAAACAGGTATAAAAAGATATAAAATATATGTGAAAATTATAATTATCACTACACTTAAGTGTGACAACTAAGTCCCTATCACATAATTGACTTATTCTAAAAAGATTTTCTTTAAATCAATCAACCAGCAAAAAAATTTCTAAAATGGTATATGAAAGTTTACCGATATTACTGATACTGATAATTTTACTTACTCTATCATCTCCAAGGTGACCGTTTCACCTTGTGTCCTTGATAGTGTTGCAAATAGATATTAATTGTCCATCATGTGTTGTGAGCACCCGCTATCAAGGTATTATCTCTCTCTACATCTTGAGAGAGGATACACCTACATCATAAGAATTAGGTGTGTTTTTAAGTACACATATTTTCTTGGGTCATTGGGGTTTGTAGCATGTTTAGAAGCCATATCTAGAAGGAAAATTATTTTTAATGTCACAATAAGTACTAATTTGTCCATATTCCATGCAATAAGTACAAATAACCCCAGATTTGTATTTATTGAAATGTGCATTATACTTATCATGCCTTCTATTGTATGTGTATCTATTGTTGTGATATCTCTTAGCATGATTTTTATTATAATTAAGTGAAAGATTTATGTAGTTTTGCATGCATGTGTGACATGCATGCATGTGATGTAACTAATTTATCATTCAACTTTTTCACTGTAGTCTTCAAAGAAATTTTCTCTTTCTCTAGATTCTTAAGAGTGCTTTTATAGACTCAATTATAGCAATGTTGTCATCTTTTATCTTGACCAATTCAACAATTTTACTACTACAACATGCATGCTCTTTCTTGAAACTAAAATAACATTTTCTCAATTTTTTAAATTCTTTTTCTAATTCTTCATTAGCATCCTCAAGTTCTTCAAAAGTGATAATATCTTTGGATTCTGGTATTATCTCAGCTTCATTATCCATGAAGCAAATGTTGTTATCCACTATTCTAAAGTTTGTCATTTCAGTTACTTTCTTCGGAGTCACTTAGTTCAGATTCCTCCAAACTAACGTATAAGGCTTTCTTCTTTTTCATCTGCTTGTTCTCTCCTTGAGTGAAAGACAATCTTTCTTCAAGTGCCCTGGTTTGTCGCATTCAAAACACGTGGCAGACGAAGCTTCTTTTCTTCTATTAGTTGGCTTCCTCTCGAAAAAAAATTTTACCCTTGAACGGTCTTTTTACATTAATGCCAACAGCCTCATTACGTCATCTTGAGACACATCTTCATCGGATAAGGACTCATCCTTAGTGCCTTTGAGAGGTAACCGTCCTCTTTTTGCATTTGAGGCTTCCACCTCTTCACTTTTCAAATGAGCTTGTAGTTTAATCTCATTATTCTTCAAATTTCACATGAGTTCTTGGAATTTAACGTGTTGATGTCGAGTATATTCTCATGTTGATGATTAGTAGAATTTTTCTCCTTGGGGAGTGATCTCAAGACTTTATTGTTCATTTTCGCATCCTTCACTTTCCTTCCAAGTGCTTGGAGCTCGTTGATGATTCCTTTAAACTAATAAAAACACATCAATAGTTTCTTTATTCTTCATTAGAAAATATTTTAAAATCTTTAAATAACATTAATTTTGCTTTGCATCACTTGACCAGTACTCTCATAGGTAATTTCAAGGTAATCCCATAATTCTTTAGCAGTTGTTAGATTCATAACCTTATAGAATTCATTTGGGTCAAATTATTTATTAGAATGCCCAGAGCTTTACAGTTTAGATTGGCTAACTCTAATTACATATCACTCCATTTGGATATTGGTTTGACTTTCTTGATGTCTTCTACTACTTTGGTGGGCACCTTATTCCCATACTCTATATTTTATGGATCTTCGTACAAACCTTCCAATATGCATAGTTTATTTCGTTGAACAAGAGTGGTCTATTATTAGGACGTCCCTCCTTTAGTTCATCACTCTTCTAGGTTGTCATAAATCACTATAGGATGTTAGTCTAATAAATTGAGTAACTGAACTCTAATGCCAATAGAAAATCTAAAAGGCAACCCTAGAGAATGTGAATAAGGTTTAAGACTAAATACAACAAATTAATATTCAATTTGATTGGATGCACAAAATAATGCTATAAAAACAATATTGCAATAATAAAATAGTAACAATTAGCAAGTAAATAAGAGAAAGGGAAGAATGAGAGAGACATTGAAACTGTAGCCGACAAGCGATGTATAGTGGTCTGCCATTAACCGGCCTAGTCCACTACGTAGAAGGCTCTTCTCTAAGGTTTCAACCATTCTCTATTGATTATTTCTTTACGAGCAGAAGCTTAGACCTTTCGCAACCAACTTCTTTTCCAGGTAGAAGTCTTGACCTTGCAAATCACTTCCTTTCTGAGTAGAAGTGTAGATTTTCACTAACTCACTTCCCAAGTGGTTGAATTTGCTCACCAGTAAAGATCACAATAAGTGTTTTGTTCTCTTTACAAGATGAGAATCAATGTAGCTCTAATATCAATAATAAAAATTATAATTTGAGGCTCTAGTAGCAAGAGCAATCAAAAAAAGTAAAGTTTGGCACTTTTAGATTTAGATGCTTGAGGAATCAGAAATGAAAGCTTGGATCTAAAATTTATGTTAAACTCTTATAGATATTGAGATCAACGAATAGAAGTTAAAATCAAGTCTCAATCAGGCCAATAAAGAACACTTTTATTTACTTCTGAAGAAGTTGAAGAATAAGCTTGAAAGAGTGGAAAAATTACTTTGAAAATCTTTGAGCGAAAAACTATAAAAAATTTTCTCAAGTGTTTATCAAAAGTCATTGAAGAGTATTGAGGACTGGAATTTATAGAGAAGAGAATATAAGAATGGGCGAGAAGAAGTTATTCCCAAAATTTATTGTCAAAATCCTCTCAAAATCAAAAGTTACATCAATCAATTGGGTCGACTGTGTTAATGCTTTGCGGTTGATTGGATTTTTAGCCTCACCACGTACCATGACCAGTATACAGTTTGATTGTCCTGGTAGTCAATCCAATATGAACAATAAATTTCTACCAGTCAGGTGGAATTGTGCCATTGTTGAAAAAAACTGTACAATTCAAGTTGAATATTAAAATGAAATCAAAAAAGTTCCCACAAAATTTGAAAGCATCAACATTCAGAACTGACCCTACAGTCGATCCGTATGAAACAAAAATATATCTGGCGGACGATCGATTGCCTCGACAGTCGATCGGGCCCGTGCCTAAGAGTTTGGGTCCCTAGACTGATAAGCAGCGGTCAAAGTACAAATTTTGCACAGGGCGGGCGAATCACCGACACGACAGTCGACCCAGCCTAGTGCAAATAGTGCACTGGGCAGACAAAGCATTGACCTAGATGTCGACTCGCGACCCAACCAAAAGTTGGCATCAAAATACTGACAAGCAGCAGATGATGCATCGACGTGACAGTTGATCTGTTCGCGCATTTCTTCAGATTTTGAAGATGCAGTTTAAATCCGATCAACCGCTTCGCTCGGGCGGTCGCTCCAAATACTCCCCAATCTCGAAAACTTGATTTAAATTTCTCAAAAAAAATTATGATTTTTTTAAAAAATACTTATAAATATACAATCGAAGTAAAAAGCCCTCAAAATGATATTTTGAACACAATTTAAAAAATTTTGAGCCACATGATAAATCTTTGAGTAAAACACACTTGAAATCAAAAAAATGCAAGTATGAAAATATGATCTAGTATCATTTAACCTTCTTATCTTAATTCTTGTTACATTACATCACGTTCTAAAGTTGATTCAGCAATCTTTGGCTCGATTCCCTTGCTTAAAATGATTTTGCATTGATTGACTCTTTGCTCCAACTTTTTTTAGAGAATTCTTAAATTGAATAATTTGAATGTTTGAGCTAGAATTGTACCACCACCTCCTTGACTGATATAACAATACGAGTTTTTTTTAAAATCCAACCTCCGCGTACGTGCTTTGACCTAGATCAAAATACAAAAGCATTAGAATATGAGTTATTAGTATAAAAAGTAGTTTAATAAATGATCTTCATCAAGCTAAAACACAATAGGGCTTACAAAAATCCTATGTCACTTCACAATATCAAACTTTTAAAATAGAGTATTCTAAGAGTAAGAAATTTATGAATAGAAAAACAAACACATCAGAATTTGGGAGGTGAAGAGAAGAGAGCTTTTCTTTATGCTAAAAGATCTCAATTCTTCTCCTTATGTAGCCTTTAAAAACTAAAATTTCATTCCCAATTCATTAATCCCATTTTTCTGATTATTATTGGCAATTCAAATCGGATATTAATCGGGACATTTAAGCCCGATATTAATCCCGAAATAATCGGGAGATTAACCCGAAAAACGTACGGGAGGCATGTTGTTAAAGGAAAAAAAAGTCAAACAGAAGGTTTTATGTTTGGGTCAAACACCGAACACAAAAGGCATCCAACGGAAGACAAAGAAACTTGATTTTTTGCATTTAAGGACAAAGCTTTTTAAAAATTTGTAACAAATTATACCTATTCGAAGCAATGCATTTATATTATATTTCAAGCTTAAATTGTGACAAGCCACAAATTTCACTTTCTTTAATTTATAACAAAGTTTTTTTTTCTTTTTTTTTTATAGGAGAAAACTTAGAATCCCATCTTGGTTATATAGCTCTGATCTGAGGAAGGAACGTGAAAGAAGCAGTAGGGAAGCAGAGTTTCAATCACTCAATTGATGAGCACCATTACTGGGGTATTGATTTGTGGACATGCAAAGACCAAGACGGGCCTAATTGAAAGGGAACACGTAATATCAAATATATATAAGGTGTTTTTGGAAAATTTTGTAACAATAAAGAATAGGAGTTTTCTGAAATTTATGCGCTCCCCTTGGCTCCACAATTGGGACCATGATCTAACTTAGATTTCTATCTGACAAAAGAGTATGATGTGTGATGAGGATAATATCTACTATCTTTTAGTACTAACTTATGGGATTAAAGCATCGAAGACTTTTCAAAAGAAAAATACTACTTTCATTACAAATATCTTACTACTAATAACACAATTCAATTCCTTGATTAAATTAATAATGTCTATACAAGTAAAACCACCTTGTCAGTTTCACCAAATTAAGTGTTGCATGTTGAATACTAAGTTTTTTCAGTAGAAGTGTTTTTTCTTTAAATGTGAGATTTTCATAATTCAATCTAATATTTTTACCAACAAGCCAAATCACAATGATTGCGGATACATTCTTATCAAGAAGGAATACAAATTACATATGACATCAAACTCCACATAGCACTTCACAGTAGGGGTGCCACCGGATACGGATTATCCGCAGATATCCGCATCCGAATCCGCCTCTAATCCGGATACGGATATCATTTTTTCACATCCGTCAATATTCGTATCCGTATCCGTATCCGAAAGGTAGGTGCGGATACGGATATGGTAAAAGTAATATCTTATTCGTATCCGATCCGATATCCGAATGTTGCGTGCTTCATAATGATATCAGTATGGAGAAGACTATTCTTCAATGGAATAAGATATTAAATTTTAATATTTTGAGTTGGTGACAAAGTAATAGTGAAAAGTATTCGATTCTTATAAGAGCACCACATGATATTTTGAGTATTTCGACATCAATCATGTCATCCGAATCGGCATTTAGCACCGGAGGACGTGTAATCTATTGTTATAGAAGTCAAATGAAAATGAATACGATGAATGTATTGATATGTACACAATAATATCATAGTATGTATCACATTTAATATTGTAGTAGATGAGACAAAAAGTAATATAAGTATTTCTGTTTAATTTATCTTTAACCATATCCATTTTTAACATATCCGATTAGTATCCGCATCCGATCCGCTAATATCCGATTTATATCTGATATCCGATTTTGACGGATACGGATGTCATTTTTCCACATCCGCCAATATCCGTATCCGTATCCGTATCCGAAAGTTGGGTGCGGATATGGATATGGTAGAGGTAATATCCGATCCGTATCCGATCCGATGGCACCCCTACTTCACAGTGTAACATCAAATGCAATTGCAATTATACAAGATATATCTTAATTATTTACTATATCCATCTACTACCACTTTTGCTGGATCTTAATCATGAGTCCATTCTTCATATGTAGAATTATTGACTTCTTAGGCTTAACCATATGACCTTCCACCAATTATATGTCAAAATTGCATATCATAGCGGTAGCCACTGTTTTCATCTAAGTGAAGGCTATGTCCTTTCCCAAACAAGTCCTCGGCCCACAATTGAACGATAGAAACTTGTAAGATGGCTCGTGCCTCAGTGTCCCTCTCTCTGAAATCCATCTCTCAGGCTTGAACTCTAAGCAGTCCTTTCCCCATACCCCCTCCATCCTCCCCATTGAATATGTGGAGAACAAGATCTTCTCTTTCGGCTTCACCCTCTTGCCACTTGGAAGAATCTCATCTTTTAGCGGACCTTTGTGCTCAAAGGGGACCGAGGGATAGAGCCTCAGAGTTTCACATAAGGCTGCATGCAAGTAGACCAATTTGGCAATGTCCTCAGGATTGAACACAATAGGAGAAGTCAGCCATGTCTTTTCGCACGTATGCTCCCTCAATTCCTCGACGATCTTTAATTTCACTTCAGGATTATTTGCCAAGAGGCAGAAGAACCACGCTAGAGCCACCCCGGTAGTGTCTCTCCCTGCAAGCATGAGATTCACCACCATGTCCTTAAGAAACTTGTTATTCATCATTAGTTTATTCTCACCCTCTTTCAGGTCTTCTTCAATGTAAGATGTCAACAAGTCCTCTCGGAAAATTTTCCCCGGTTTCTTCTTCGCGATATTTTGCTCCGCAAATTGGTCTATCACTTCCCAAGCCTCACTCAGTTTTCTCTCCTTGCCAATTCTCAACCACCTCATCAGCTTCCACATAAGCGGCGGCACAAAATGCCTGAAGAACAAGGCCTCCATTGCATCATCCGTCGCCTGAGCAAACAGAATTGTCGGAAACCCTTCTGACAATCAACCGGGTCGAATCCCAACACCAGATTGCAGTCATATCAAATGTGAACCTCAAGAACACATCTTGCAAATCAACCACCACTTGTTGCTGAGCTAGTTGAGCCATAAGAGGAATCAGCCCATTTTCCACCTTTCACCGGCTACACTTTGCAACAAAAGCCCGAAACCTCGGGCTGCTCATCACCCCATGAGCTTTCTTCCTCTGGCTCTTCCACGACTCGTCATCAACGTTGAAGATGCCATCGCCGAGAATGTCGAATATCTCCAAGAATTCATCCCCCTTGTGTAACACCCCAATTTTTAAAATCCCGAATTTATATTCAAATCCTTGATCTAAAGAGATTATACAGTTTATCAGCGGCAATTATTGAATTAGTTTGTATATATTGGAGGAAATTTGAAGGTGAAATATTGTTGCATAATTATGAATACAAGGATATGAATATTAATTCTATGCATACATGAATGTAGTGTATATGTATATGTGTATAATGGTATTTCATGGTAAGACACAAATAAAATAAAAATAAAATGTGAGATAAGTGGAAAATAAAGTTTTATTTGTTTCTATTATAATCAATGGTGGAGATGAGATCTTGGAATTTGAGAAGTGAAGTGGAGGGTGGAGAAGAGATCTTGGAATTTGAGCAGTGACGTGGAGGGTGACGATTTCATTGAATTTGAGATTAGGTGAGGTGGCAAGCATGTGGAATTTTGGGAATATATTATAAAAGTAAAGAGAAAACCCTCATCTCTTTCCCTCTGCTCATTCTTGCCTTTTATTTTTTCTCCAATATTTTTCCCCCTCTTTGGACGGCAACAACCAGAACCCTCACCCCAAATCTGATTCTCTCTCTCTCTCTCTCTCTCTCTCTCTCTCTCTCTCTCTCTCTCGCAGGGCGAACGACGGCCAGGCGACAGGGGTCGCGGCCAGGCGCGCGGCAGGGGCGCGGCCAAGGCCACGGCCAGGCGCAGCCATGCGCGGCCGGGGCCGCGGCCAGTCGCGCGGCAGGGGCCGCGGCCAGGCGCAGCCATGCGCGGCCAGGGCGGCGGCGGCGGCGGCAGGTTAGGGCGGCCGGAAGTCGGAATTCGTAATTGTGAGTGGGTTTTCCCTTTTTGCTTTTCTCAATTTGCATCTTTTAGAAAACCCTAGATTTGATCTATTGATTTAATGAAGTTCTTCCCTTGAGTTATTCATGCAAATATCCCTTGAAATTTCATGGCTTTTTAAGGTATGTATTGGTAAAAATTTGATCTTGTATTGAGTTAACCCAATTATATAAAATTGAAGGGTAAGGTGGTTGCATGATAGGGTATGACATGTAGTGATGGGGTCCAAAAATTTTCAGGTTTGGTGTAGATCACAAACCTAGAAATCCCAATCTCGCCTTTTACTTTGAAGGTGATGAAGCTTTCATTGGGAGACATGTGAGACCAATTTTTGAACAATATTGTTCTTTCTTAAATTGGGTCAAGTTCTTAAAAGAATCATGGACTAATGCATGATGAACTTGCTAGGTGTTGTAAATTATTATAGTAGAACTTCTCTTGTAATTATGTAACTCTCTTGTAATAACATGCAAATTAACCTCTTGGTGACAACTATAACCCTATGTGAAAGCATAGTGTGTAAAGAAGGGTTACGATTTTGAGTTAGTTTAAATTTTATCAAGAAGTATACTCTCTTGTAATTTGTATATGATTCTATCTTGTGAAATCGATCGGAGGTTGGTATTGGTTATCATTAAGTAAACGAGGTTAAGCGAAAAATTTGGGTGACATCATATCAAAAGTCCAAGTAACAATTAATGTATTATTATTAGAAGACAAGATTAATCCTAAGAGTGAAATTAGTATCATAAATTCATGGATCGTTACAATTGGGGGAGATCAAGTTATAGATCTCTCCTAACCATTAGTGTAGATGAAGGATCTTGAAGCTTCTTACACTTGGGAGGGTTGAGCCTCTTGCCATTCTTACATAATAACTATACAATCAAATCAAAATTTGATCTTGATCATGTTAGTGAGATAAAAAGAAAATTTTTACGATATAAGTTAAACTATGAAGTTGGAGGTGACTTAAAGAGGGGTCTGTGATAAATCATGTAGTGATCGAACTATGAATGCTCTTATAAAAATTTCTCGTGATCAAAAATCTAAATACTTAAGTTCATGACTTACTCATGATCTAATTTAGATGAGGAAATAAAAGGAAAAGTTGAGAATTTGTGTAGTTCAAAGCACTTTTATAATAATAATACAAATCTGTTAAAGTCTGTCCAGATCTGAAACCTGAAACTTGGGGTTTCTTTCGTAAGGATATTTAATAGGAAATTGGTCATGTGATATACCCTTGGAAAGAAAATTGAGTCTACTTTTCGATGGTTCTTACGGTGTCCTAATCAAAGGTCTGTGCTGGAAATTATTACTGAAACATGACAACTAGTCGAAAGTGCAAAGTTGCAGAATTTTTAGATGTCTAAATGATTCTCTGTTTATTTCGGCTATTCGTGCGAATTTAGTGGGTCATATAATATATTGTTAGAAAGATCGGTAGATCTAAATTTTAATGGAAGTCCCTGTATCTCATTCTAATATCAAAAATAGAAGTTACGATAAAATCATCTTCGATTGTTAGGGAGGTCAAATCCGATGAAACATATTTAAGTGGGATCTATGGGGAAGTTATTGGAATTTATGTAGGCATGTTGTGCTGAGTTTAGAACTAAACACTTTCTTTCAGTAACGCATGTTATGAACACGGGTGTGTCATACCTATTTATTTAAGTGTTGACCCTTTAAAATAATGTCTCATAACGGGGTTACATGTACACTCAGTGTGCTGGTGATTATCCTCAGACTCAGATTTCTTTAACTTTACCAGAAATAAGGAATTATTGTGTTATGGACTCCAAAAGACATATTTCATCCTAACACATAATCCCTTCTGTGGCCTAGTAACTGGACTGTGATAGAGTATTTATTGGCTCATGGTCAGTGGAAATTTCTGAAACGCCGAAAGTTAATGGTAAGGATGGTAGACCGATCAATTGTAATTCACTGATAAATGGACAAGTTAATGGCCGGCACTAAATTATATTGACAGTAGACTAATAGATGAGTGAACATGATTACTAATTGAAAGGAAAGATTTTCTTATTATAATATCAAAGATTGGGAAATCATAGTGATGGGATTGACAGTATCAGGATCAGTACTGGCAGGAATTTAATTAGTCTCAACTCCATGCATGAGTAAATGAGAATAGCTGTTATAGATATATATAATCTTGGTTGTGACCACAATATATTCTTCGTGTCAAAGAAATTTAAGTAAAAACGAATGGTTGGGCCTTATTAACTTGTACGTTAAATAAAGGGAGTTGTATTCCAATTAACTAGTATGTGTGAGACATTCGCTTCTCCTTATAGTCTCAACTTACCCATCCATTTAGCCAGGATGTTTGTGCAAGTAATACTTTTGCATACAGATATTATATGCCCCATAAGGTAACCAAACTTAAGAGATACTTGAAATAAACACTTTCAATCGTATGTGTTATACCTTCTCAATTCTTATTAAGTTCCCTTTCCTTTGAGTATAATGTCTTGAAATACGCCAGGGGTTAAAAAGAAATTGTGGCGTTCAAATTATTCTAATTAAAGGGGATAAACCGATTATCTGAGATGATGACTAAATTAAGTGGGTGTAATAATGGATGTTTAGAAACCCCGTAAAAGAAGATTTGAAAGTGAGAAATATGGGTATTCGACGTATATACATATGTTCCTACCGATGGTTGTTATGTATATGTAAACCTTGTGAACATGATCGTTCTTCTATTCAAAAATCTAATTAAAGCATCACATAGAAAGTACCCATATTATATATCTACACACATATACAAAGGTTACAAGGAAAAAGGGATAGTTTCACCATCTTATGGTCGAAGGAGGGTTTATTGCGGTAAATTAGTACTTACACTAAATGTGGGTAGTCTTGCGAGTATTAGACACTGAACCAATAATTAATTCATGTTCACCATGAAAGGGATAGTAAGACAGGCTTAGAACTGAACACAATCTTGTGTAATAAGTGTTGCATTTAATATAAAATTTTGGAATATGGTGTACAAGGGCGTTGGCATGTGTCTTACTGAATAGAAATCATTATGATTGATATGAATATGATGGGTGTATATCACTTGATTTATGTACATAATAGACATGGGTGGCATGTTCTGATTAAGCAATTTGTGTGAATATTCCTATAAGAATACAGTCTAACGGATAAACATTAATTGGTGTGCATGATGTATGAATCTTATGGAATAGGATGCACTGATATGGTGCTATTATGTATGTATACATTGTGTTACGGAGGAAGGGACCCGTATTGCACGGGCGGAGTGCGAAGACGGTGCTATATATACATATGTCGGGAGGAAGGGACCCGTATGGCACGGGCGGAGTGCGAAGACGGTGCTATATATCATGTTGGGAGGAAGGGACCTGTATGGCACAGGCGGAGTGCGAAGACGGTGCTATGATATACATATAATTGCATCCTTACAAATGATTGAGAATGAATGGTTATGTGTAATACAAATGTGTGTGTGTGTGACACTAGGGGTATGTTGGATGTGTTATCGTATATGACAATGAAAACATCAGAATACAAGTTTAGCTGATTGAAATGAATACCATATATTGGGTGAAAATGTACATGTGAATTCATGCATTACTTGAAGTGTGATGCGATATTGCATTACGAGAAGTATAATATGATTATATATTATATAAGTATGGCTTGTGATGTAAGTGTTATTTGAATGCATAAACTAGGTTTATGGCCAAACTCTGGTGGTTGGTGTATTATAGCGTGGAATACAAGATATATGAGTAATACACACTATGTACACATAAGACGAGAGAGTTTGTTTATGTAACTCATAGACCTTATCACACATAAAGATGAAAATCTAAGAAAGAAATTAGGAAGTACGATCATAAGAGTCTGATCGTCCTCAGAAATTTTAGAGACTGGGGTCTTGATTATTAAACTATCGGATGCCTCTGATTCTTTGTCTTCTTACTGTTTCAGATTTCTCTTATTGCGTGAATATTCATACTTTCATTGAGATATTATCATTTCTTGATTTGTTTCCTACCTTACTCACTGAGCTGTCGAGCTCACCCTCCCACAGACTGGTATATTGCAGGTTGCTTAGAGGCAGGGGTCAGGGTTATGCTGCGCAGGGTTCGTTCTGAATCAATCCAACCCTTGTATTTTGGAACATTTGTGTTTGTGGATGATACATGTGGGTCTTAGGATAGATTATTAATCTTGTACATATACATATATAGAGAACCTTTGTAGTGGTTTCAATTCAAGTTGATATGTGAGATATCTTTACTGGGTTGTGATATCAAGAAGTGTATTATCAATATGATGCCCATGAGAAGTTAAAAGTTATCATTTCTGAAACTCTATGGATGCCGAGAGGGAAACTCTAGAGTTATGATGTTATATTTCTCCATAAGTAGGCGATGTCAAGCCGAAATACTTTCATGATTGTGTGGATGATTTTGAATTCAGTTATATGATTGGATGAAGAATAAGTAGGCTGATGTTAGCCGAAATTATCATACTTGTATTGGATATCATATCCGACCAGTAATTACAAAGGAGGTGCTGCTAGAATTTTTAAGAAATAGGAAATGATTTTAATAATCGGTCTGTGTAAGTGGATGTTATGTAAATTGAGGATTAATTAAACTGGGACCGTTACACCTTGGGGTAATTGCTGAAGTTCACATTGAAGACATGGTTGACATCGGCCAGGTCACAAGTAATCAAGAAGTCCATGTCGAGGAACCACGGCCCACGGAACTCGAAGGTGCAGCAGGTCTCGCGGAGTAAATCAGTGAGCCAATCATGAAAGCTGTCGAGGTTCGCCATGAGGCCGGGGAGCATGCAGAGGACCGGCCAGTTGGTTGGGACCGTGCTTTTTCGGCATTTTTAGTCAGAGAGAAATATGAAGAAGAAGAAGAAGCAAACTGTTGCGAAAAGGAATTCTTGATAGGAATGGAATAGGGATGCAATAGCTACCAACCAAGTTACAGCCATTGCCTTTGCTGGTGGAGAGTTCTCAAGAGATTGAGAGCTCTTCTTAAATATTTGTAGCAACTAAAACTTTTTAATGTTCCATCAGTTGGTAAAATTTTCGAGAACTCTTACAAAAGGTACAGTCAGGATAAAAGGCATAAGATGCCAATGGGAGGAAACAGTTAATGATAAATTTGTCACCGGCAATAAATGTGATATGATGTGACAAATTTATCTATTTACCAAAATGTCCCACTATTGGCTAACTTTACTTCATTATGTGTAGCATTAATTTTCCATGCAAGTTGGATAAAACATTTAGATCATGCCCTGAAAAATTTAAAACGCTCAGTTGTACAAAATATTTCGATGTTTTTTATAGTGAAATATCTTAAATAGATGAAATTTACATAAATATTTGATTTTAAATCTTTTGTTCTGTAAAAATGTGCTAAATAGTATTAAATCAGTACAAACAAATATTGCCAACAAATAGGTTAATCTCGTCCAGACAAAGAGAAGAAATATTAATAAAGATCCAAGAGCCAAAACATAGAAGGACGACTGTGATATTAGATGTAGAGAGCTAGTCATCACTCATATACAAATTATTAGAGTTGTAATTTGCTAAAAAATGTGTTCACGAGTAGAACAGATTTTAATAGTACATCACATCACGTGTGAATCTTCGAGCACCGCCCTACTCGTCTCCACCGAGCATTAAATTTCTATCCCAATCTTTGAATCTTCAATTATAATAGTAGCTGTGTCGGTAAAACTCATTATAGTGGTGGGGTCACGTGACCCGTCGTCTATACCGAGCATTAAATGTCTGTCCTAATCTTGAATCTTCAATTATTATAGCAGTTGTGCCGGCAAAACTCACTGTTACGCGCGCGCGGGGGGTTGGGGGGATGCAAGAGCCTAGGCTCTGATACCACCCTGTAACGCCCCGATCCCGCGGGTACGGGGACGTCATTGCGACGTATATACGCAGGTCAGAAATACCCTCACGTATATACGCTAAGCATCAGTACAGGCAAGAATCAGAGTACGGAAGCAAGTGGTGTATTACACATTCCAACACATGAGTACAATTACAAAGTTATCACCAGAGGTGATAAATATTACAAGAATATTACATCACTGATAGGGCAATTGCGAGAATACAAAGAGATGTACAAGAGTGAACAGTATAAAAGGCACTCACGAGTTTACAAAAGGAAAACTCGAGAGGCGCACAGGGGGCATGGAAGGATAGAGCTTCAAATGGTCTGCTGGAGATTCACGCTACTGCTGCGCCACTATGATCAGCAACTGGGAGAATCCACACGCTCAAAGCTCCATGACCTGGACATGAGGATCCAGGGGAGTCAGATAGAACTCCCCAGGCGAGTGGTGAGGCAAAAGCCAGATGGCGTGCAACGATAAGCACATGTGTATCGATAAAACCGAATCATAAGCATGCATTGAAAACCGTGTCGTGAGCATAAGCATGTGTAAGCAGGTAGATATATAACAAGTGATATCAAGCAGGAACTGCTCATGGAATAATAAGATAGGAGCAGTTGACTGATGGAATGGAACATAGGTAACAAAACAGGGTATGAGTAGCTAATATGATAATACTCATAAAACCGAAAATCTGATGTAAAACCCGATGAAAGCATTCGTGGCAAATCACACAACGGTCATAACAGGAGTACATAACAGGCATAATATGAATCATAACAAGCATAACGGGAGTTCATAACAGGCATAACAGGATACATAGTTGGCATCTTTTATTATTATTAATCGTCTTACCCATATATCTAGGTATATGTCGTGGTGTACATCCCAACACACATACATCCATATATAAGCAAGCCGAGGTTCTTTACTGGAAGCTGATGAAGAACTGATAGCTCATACTTATAGTAGTTCCCGTCTTCCCGGGACACAGCCATTGGGGGCCTTAAATCTCCCTAACACGCATCTTCTGGGGGCCTGAAATTCCCCTAACACGAATCGTCAGTTTTGGTATTCCACTACTATAAGCAAGGCACCATACCGGCATTCATCACTTCCTCCCATTCCCCGTGCAAGTTATCCTTTGTAAAGAGTAGGAACATAACTGGTCATAACAAGAGATCAGGTACATGTAGGAGATGGCCCTACAGATTCAAGAGGTAACCCCCACAGATTCAAGAGGTGGCCCCCACCACGTGTGTGGTGTGACACTTTGTTCCATGTGGCACTTTGCTCTGAGGGGAATGGATTCTAGAGGTGGCCCCCACAGATTCAAGAGGTCCCCCACCACTTGTGTGGTGTGGCACTTTGCTCCGTGTGGCACTTAGTTCCATTCAGGATCCGCCGGGAACTGGTGGTATAACATGAGTCAGTGTCAAGTAGTAGCATGACGGGTATCAGATGTTAACACATCACTTGTCAGGTGATACAAACAGTATTAATTAGTAGCATGTAAATGACAAGCATGAAGCAATGGTATGGCAAGTATTAACATATCAGGAAATACATGGCATGATGATAGAGTAGTAGCTGAGCACAACCAAGCGGAGCTAAGCGAGCTGGAAGTACAGACAGCAAACAGTATTTAACACTGGAGCGTCTGGCAAGGTTACCGGGACAACTCGGCTTAAAGTGCGAGTAAGAAATCCGGCAGCATCCCGCCTAGACGAATCTAGTGGTAAAGTGCTGAGCGCTGATCATGATAACCAGGCGGAGCTGAGAGACCTGACGGTCCCAATCACTTCCTTTCGAGATAGTGAGAGACCGGAGGCTGAAGGACGGAGAGACCTGACGGTCCCAATCACTTCCCTTTCGAGATAGTGAGAGACCGGAGGCTGAAGGCTGAGGGACCAAGAACGCTCAGGGTTTAAGCGCACTCTCAGTGGCTACCAGCCATCCCAGGAGTAGGCAGAAACCCAGAGTTCAACGACCACAAAGGGTCGGCCACGCATAGCATAAAGCAGTAAAATACATATAAACATGGAATAAAATACATGTCGACCCGACAAGGCGGGGAAACCCAAATGGAGGCGAGAGCGAGGACACTCGCCTAAATCTCTGGAATAGCTGAAAACTCTGAAATCCATGGAACTCGCGTACGCGCCATAAATATAATAAGTGAAGAGGAGAGAGATAAGTTAGAGAGAGAAAGAGAGAGGAAAACTAGAGAGAAAGGTATATGGAAGGAGAGAGTGCACAAGGAGACGCGGGTTTTGAGAGTGAGATGCGGGAGTCGCAGACGCGGGAGTCACAGACGCGGGAATCGCGTCGCAAAGGTGCCACAAACGCGGGGTTCGAGACCCGCGTTCAAGTCAGGACACGAGAAGAACGCGGACGCGGTCATGGGTTCCGCGTCGCGTTAGCATGAGAAGAACACAGACGCGGGAATTAGCTCCGTGTCATGCAGACATGAAAGGGACACAGACGCGGGAATAGACTCCGCGTTGCGTCGGTACAAGAACGCGAAGGTCGCGTTTAAACAGATGCCAAGAACGCGAAGATCCGCGTTAAGGCGTTGCCTGGACGCGGGGGTGAGATCCGCGTCAGCAATATACAGAGAGAAGGAGGGAGAGAGAAAGGGAAAGGTGCTTACTTTGGTGGTGATGTTATTTGGTGGAGGAGTTGAATTTTGATGGAGAAGATATTTTTGGAGGAAAGGAGATATTTTGGAGGAAGAATGTAGAAGATAATGGAAGAATGGAGAAGTTTGGAGAATTTGGTGGAAGGAAAAGGAAGGAAAGAAAAAGGAAAAAGAAAAGAAAATGAAAAGAGAAATATATTTTCTTGAAAGAAAAAGTGAAAATAATTAGAGTAGCGGATTCTTGAGATTCAGTTGCGGATGCGGAAAACTTTCTGAAAAATACCGAAATCGTCCAAAAATCAAGTATCTCGGAACGACCCGGAAAAATTCTCAAAAATCAAGAATATTATTCTAAGAATCACGGTGAATTTCGTTTCAAGAAATTCTTTAAAATTTTTAAATTAAAAATCTTGAAATCGGTCGCCAATATCGGTCGACACCAAATCTAGCAGAAATCTGATAAATTCTGAAAATTCAAAAAAATGAATTAAGATAGTAAATATTATTTTAAGTAAATATGAGAAAGCGGTTTCTCAAAATTTGAATCCATTTGTAAATTAAAAATCCAGGAATCGGTCAGCGGTGCTGGTCGACACCGGTTTTGAAGATTTCCCATTTAATTCAGGAAAATTCCAGAAAATCATAGAAAATCTAAAATATTGGAAAATGATGTTTGAAACTGAAATCGGTCAAATCTGAATACCGAAAAGACCAAATTGAGTAAGACACTAGGATCGGGTCCCTGGTTCAGAGAAGAGCAGACTCTGAGTCCACGAATCCGGATCCAAGACAAAACGATCATATAAATAATTCATAATACAAAATAAATATAGGAAGTAAATCAAAAAATACGATCAAAAAATATGAATACGCAACTAGGTATGTATTCTGGGAGCGGGTGTTACATTCCATCCACCTTACAAAAAATTGCGTCATCGCAATTTCGATAAGGGGTAAAATGAACACAAAGGGGACAAGGACGGAATTTATACCAATTAAGATATGAAGCACTATAGGTAGGGCTCTCATATTGACTGAACAATAATCAGAATATAAACATCCTCTGCACTTCCGGCTGTATAAATCTTCGAACAATGCCGAATAATACTGACTGATAACACAGTTTTGCAATAGAATTTTCACTGTACTGCATACTTAATGTCACTCTGAGAATAAGCCAGAATACTGAAGATAAAGATAACCCTGATAGTCCTGAGCATAATAAAGAAGATCGATAATTGAGAATTCCGAATACCAGGCATCAATCACTCTGAAAGATATAGCCGAGAATGTAGAATATCCGTAGAGAATTCCGACAACTGACTTCTGAAAGATAACCCGATTAGGATCAATCCTGAGAATACCCGAGCACCATAGAGTCAGCCGAAGAGATCATATAATAGCTTTCTTCAGAACCAGCCACTACCTCTCTAGTCTACTCATATCTTAAGTTGGTATAAGGCTTCGAAAAATCAAAACAGGGGAAAGATGGAAGGGATTAGGAATCAAAGGAAAGATGATCAAGAATAGATAACTCTGTACTTGTAGTTGGAGTGTATAACCAGGACTCAAGCATTCCAGTTGCAAATTTCTTTACCATTAATTTGCCGTCTGGACGTACTGAGGATGCAAGAGCCTAGGCTCTGATACCACCCTGTAACGCCCCGATCCCGCGGGTACGGGGACGTCACTGCGACGTATATACGCAGGTCAGAAATATCCTCACGTATATACGCTAAGCATCAGTACAGGCAAGAATCAGAGTACGGAAGCAAGTGGTGTATCACACATTCCAACACATGAGTACAATTACAAAGTTATCACCAGAGGTGATAAATATTACAAGAATATTACATCACTGATAGGCGCAATTGCGAGAATACAAAGAGATGTAAAAGAGTGAACAGTATAAAAGGCACTCACGAGTTTACAAAAGGAAAACTCGAGAGGCGCACAGGGGGCCTGGAAGGATAGAGCTTCAGATGGTCTGCTGGAGATCCACGCTACCGCTGCGCCACTATGATCAGCAACTGGGAGAATCCACACGCTCCAAGCTCCATGACCTGGACATGAGGATCCAGGGGAGTCAGATAGAACTCCCCAGGCGAGTGGTGAGGCAAAAGCCAGATGGCGTGCAACGATAAGCACATGTGTATCGATAAAACCGAATCATAAGCATGCATTGAAAACCGTGTCGTGAGCATAAGCATGTGTAAGCATATAGATATATAACAAGTGATATCAAGCAGGAACCGCTCATGGAATAATAAGATAGGAGCAGTTGACTGATGGAATGGAACATAGGTAACAAAACAGGGTATGAGTAGCTAATATGATAATACTCAAAACCGAAAATCCGATGTAAAACCCGATGAAAGCATTCGTGGCAAATCACACAACGGTCATAACAGGAGTACATAACAGGCATAACATGAATCATAACAAGCATAACGGGAGTTCATAACAGGCATAACAGGATACATAGTTGGCATCTTTTATTATTATTACTCGTCTGACCCATATATCTAGGTATGTGTCCTGGTGTACATCCCAACACACATACATCCATATATAAGCAAGCCGAGGTTCTTTACTGGAAGCTGATGAAGAACTGATAGCTCATACTTATAGTAGTTCCCGTCCGCCGGGACACAACCATTGGGGGCCTTAAATCCCCCTAACACGCATCTTCTGGGGGCCTGAAATCCCCCTAACACGAATCGTCAGTTTTGGTATTCCACTACTATAAGCAAGGCACCATACCGGCATTCATCACTTCCTCCCATTCCCATGCAAGTTATCCTTTGTAAAGAGTAGGAACATAACTGGTCATAACAAGAGATCAGGTACAGGTAGGAGATGACCCTACAGATTCAAGAGGTGGCCCCCACCACGTGTGTGGTGTGGCACTTTGTTCCATGTGGCACTTTGCTCTGAGGGGAATGGATTCTAGAGGTGGCCCCTACAGATTCAAGAGGTGGCCCCCACCACTTGTGTGGTGTGGCACTTTGCTCCGTGTGGCACTTAGTTCCATTCAGGATCCGCCGGGAACTGGTGGTATAACATGAGTCAGTGTCAAGTAGTAGCATGACGGGTATCAGATGTTAACACATCACTTGTCAGGTGATACAAACAGGTGTTAATTAGTAGCATGTAAATGACAAGCATGAAGCAATGGTATGGCAAGTATTAACATATCAGGAAATACATGGCATGATGATAGAGTAGTAGCTAAGCATAACCAAGCGGAGCTAAGCGAGCTGGAAGTACAGACAGCAAACAGTATTTAACACTGGAGCGTCTGGCAAGGTTACCGGGACAACTCGGCTTAAAGTGCGAGTAAGAAATCCGGCAGCATCCCGCCTAGACGAATCTAGTGGTAAAGTGCTGAGCGCTGATCATGATAACCAGGCGGAGCTGAGAGACCTGACAGTCCCAATCACTTCCTTTCGAGATAGTGAGAGACCGGAGGCTGAAGGACGGAGAGACCTGACGGTCCCAATCACTTCCCTTTCGAGATAGTGAGAGACCGGAGGCTGAAGGCTGAGGGACCAAGAACGCTCAGGTTTAAGCGCACTCTCGGTGGCTACCAGCCATCCCAGGAGTGGGCAGAAACCAGAGTTCAACGACCACGAAGGGTCGGCCACACATAGTATAAAGCAGTAAAATACATATAAACATGGAATAAAATACATGTCGACCCGACAAGGTGGGGAAACCCAAATGGAGGCGAGAGCGAGGACACTCGCCTAAATCTCTGGAATAGCTAAAAACTCTGAAATCCATGGAACTCGCGTACGCGCCATAAATATAATAAGTGAAGAGGAGAGAGAAAGAGTTAGAGAGAGAAAGAGAGAGGAAAACTAGAGAGAGAAGTATATGGAAGGAGAGAGTGCACAGGGAGACGTGGGTTTTGAGAGTGAGACGCGGGAGTCACAGACGCGGGAGTCACAGACGTGGGAATCGCGTTGCAAAGGTGCCACAAACGCGGGGTTCGAGACCCGCGTTCAAGTCAGGACACGAGAAGAACGCGGACGCGGTCATGGGTTCCGCGTCGCGTTAGCATGAGAAGAACACAGACGCAGGCATTAGCTCCGTGTCGTGCAGAAATGAAAGGGACACAGGAACGGGCATGGACTCCGCGTTGCGTCGGTACAAGAACGCGAAGGCCGCGTTTAAACAGATGCCAAGAACGCGAAGATCCGCGTTAAGGCGTTGCCTGGACGCGGGGGTGAGATCCGCGTCAGCAATATACAGAGAGGAGGAGGGAGAGAGAAAGGGAAAGGTGCTTTCTTTGGTGGTGGTGTTATTTGGTGGAGGAGTTGGATTTTGATGGAGAAGATATTTTTGGAGGAAAGGAGATATTTTTGGAGGAAGAATGTAGAAGATAATGGAAGAATGGAGAAGTTTGGAGAATTTGGTGGAAGGAAAAGGAAGGAAAGAAAAAGGAAAAAGGAAAAGAAAATGAAAAGAGGAAGATATTTTCTTGGAAGAAAAAGTGAAAATAATTAGAGTAGCGGATTCCCGGGATTCAGTTGCGGATGCGGAAAACTTTCTGAAAAATACCGAAATCGTCCGAAAATCAAGTATCTCGGAACGACCCGCAAAAATTCTCAAAAATCAAGAATATTATTCTAAGAATCATGGTGAAATTCGTTTCAAGAAATTCTTTATAGTTTTTAAATTAAAAATTCTGAAATCGGCCGCCAATATCGGTCGACACCAAATCTGGCAGAAATCTGATAAATTCTGAAAATTTCCAAAAAATGAATTAAGATAGTAAATATTATTCTAAGCAAATATGAGAAAGCGGTTTCTCAAAATTTGACTCCATTTGTAAATAAAAATCCAGGAATCGGTCAGCGGTGCTGGTCGACACCGGTTTTGAAGATTTTCCATTTAATTCAGAAAATTCTAGAAAATCATAGAAAATCAAAAATATTGAAAAATGATGTTTGAAACTGAAATCAGTCAAATCTGAATACCGAAAAGACCAAATTGAGTAAGACACTAGGATCGGGTCTCTGGTTCAGAGAAGAGCAGACTCTGAGTCCACGAATCCGGATCCAAGACAAAACGATCATATAAATAATTCATAATACAAAATAAATATAGGAAGTAAATAAAAAAATACGATCAGAAAATACGAATACGCAACTAGGTACGTATTCTGGGAGCGGGGTGTTACAGGTCTAGTCCACTACCCAGAAGCCTCTTCTCTAAGGTTTCAACCATTTTCTATTGATAGCTTTCTTTACGGGTAGAGGCTTAGACCTTTTGCAGCCAACTTCTTTTCCATGTAGAATTCTTGACCTTATAATTCACTTCCTTTCTGCGTTGAAGTGTAGACTTTCACTAACTCACTTCCCAAGTGGTTGAATTTCCTCACCAATAAAGATCACAACAAGTGTTTTGTTCTCTTTACAAGATGAGAATCAATGTAGCTCTAATATCAATAAATAAAAATTATAATTTGAGGCTCTAGTAGCAAGAACAATCAAGACAAGTAAAGTTTGGCACTTTTAGATTTAGACACATGAGGAATTAGAAATGAAATCTTGGATCTAAAATTTATATTGAACTTTTGTAGAGATTGAGATCAAAGAATAAAAGTTAAAATCAAGTCTCAATCACGCCAATAAAGAAAACATTTATTTACTTCTGAAGAAGTTGAAGAATAAGCTTGAAAGAATGAAAAAATTAATTTGAAAATCTTTGAGTGAAAAACTATAAAAAAATTTCTTAAGTGTTTATCGAAAGTCGTTGAAGAGTATTGAGAACTGGTATTTATAGAGAGAATATAAGAATGGGCGAGAAGAAGTTCTTTCCAAAATATATTGTCAAAATCCCTCAAAATCAAAAGTTGCATCAATCTGGTCGGCTGTTGGTGCTTTGCGGTCGATCGGATTGACCGCTCAACACTCAGCCGCATCATGTACCATGGCCAGCAGATAGTTTGATTGTCCTAGCAGTCAATCCAGTAATGAACAGTAAATTTCCTACGGTCATGTGGAATTGTGCCATTGTAGAAAAAAACTGTACAATTCCAGTAGAATATTAAAATGAAATCAAAAAGTTACCACACAAATTTGAAAACATCAATATTCAGAACTGACCCTGCAGTCGATCCATATGAAATAAAAATATATCTGGCGGATGATCGATTGCCTCGACAGTCGATCGGGCTCGTGCCTGAGATTTTAGGTCTCTAGACTGATAAGCAGTGGTCAAAGTACAAATTTTACGCAAGGCGGGTGAATCACCGACACGACGGTCGACCCAGCTTAGCGCAAATAGTGCACTGGGCAGACAAAGGATTGATCAAGCGGTCGACTCGCAAACCAACCAAAAGTTGGGGTCAAAATACTGACAAGCAGCAGAGGGTGCATCGACCGACGGTTGACTTGTTTGCGCACTGTTCATAATTTGAAGACGCAATTTCAATCCGGTCAACCGCTTCGTTCTGGCGGTCGATCCAAATACTCACCAATCTCGAAAACTTGATTTAAGTTTCTCAAAAAATTATGATTTTTTTGTGTAAAAATACTTATAAATATACAATCAAATACAAAGCCCTCAAAATGATATTTTGAACACAATTTAAAAAAAATTTGAGCCACTTGATAAACCTTTGAGTAAAACGCACTTGAAATCGAAACAAGCTACGAAAACGCAAGTGTGAAAAGACGATCTAGTGTTAGTTAACCTTTTTATCTTAATTCTTTTTACCTTACATCACATTCTAAAGTTGATTTAACAATCTTTGGCTCAATTCTCTTGCTTAAAATGATTTTGCATTGATTGGCTCTTTGCTCCAACTTCTCTTTGAGAATTCTAGATAAATTGAATAATTTAAGTATTTGAGCTAGAATTGTTCCACCACCTCCTTGACTGATATAGCAATAGGAGCTTTGTTTCATCCAACCTCCGTGTACGTGTTTTGACTTAGATCAAGGTCAAAACACAAAAACATTAGAATATGAGTTGCTAGTATAAAAAGTAGCTTAATAAATGATCATCATCAAGCTAAAACACAATAGGGCTTACAAAAACCCTATGTCACTTCACGCTATCAATTTTTTAAAATAGAGTATTCTAAGAGTAAGAAATTTATGAATAGAAAAACAAACTCATCAGGATTTGGGAGGTGAAGAGAAGAGAGTTTTTCTTTATGCTAAAAGATCTCGACTTCTTCTCCTTATATAGCCCTAAAAAACTATCAGTTCTTTCCCAATTCATTAATCCCATTTTTTCTTATTATTATTGGCAATTCAAAATCGGATATTAATCGAGACATGTAAGCCCGATATTAATCCCGAAATTAATCTGGAGATTAATCCGGAAAACGTCCGGGAGGCACGTTGTTAAAAGAAACAAAAAGTCAAACAGAAGGTTTTATGTTTGGGTCAAACACCGAACACAGAAGGCATCCAACGGAAGAGAAAGAAACTTGATTTTTTGCATTAAAGGACAAAGCTTTGTAAAAATTTGTAACAAAATATACCAATTTGAAGCATTGCATTTATATTATATTTCAAGCCTGAATTGTTACAAGTCACAAATTTCGCTTTCTTTAATTTATAACAAAGTTTTTTTTTTTTTTTTTTTGAGGAGAAAACTCAGAATCCCATCCTGGTTATATAGCTCTGATCTGAGGGAGGAACTTGAAAGAAGCAGTAGGGAAGCAGAGTTTCAATCACTCAATTGATGAGCATCATTACTTGGGTATTGATCTGTGGACATGCAAAGACCTAGACAGCGGCCTAATTGAAGTGGGACACGTAATATAAAATATATATAAGGTGTTTTTGGAAAATTTTGTAACAATAAAAAATAGGAGTTTTCTGAAATTTTATGCGCTCCCCTTGGCTCCACAGTTGGGACCATGATCTAACTGAGATTACTATTTAACAAAAGAGTATGATGCGTGATGAGGATAATATCTACTATCTTCTAGTACTAGCTTATGGGATTAAAGCGTCGAAGATTTTTAAAAAGAAAAATACTACTTTCATTACAAATATCTTATTACTAATAACACAAGTCAATTCCTTGATTAAATTAATAATGTCTATACAAGCCAAACCACCTTGTTAGTTTCACAAAATTAAGTGCCACATGTTGAATACTAAGTTTTTTCAGAAGAAGTGTTTTTTTCTTTAAATTTGAGATTTTTCATAATTCAATCACCAACAAGACAAACCACAATGATTGAGGATACATTCTTATCATGAAGGAATGCAAATTACATATGACATCAAACTCCACATAGCACTTCACAGTGTAACATCAAATGCAATTGCAATTATACAAGATATATCTTAATTATTTACTATATCCATCAACTGCCTCTTTTGCTTGATCTTAATCATGAGTCCATTCTTCATATGGAGAATTATTGACTTCTTAGGCTTAACCATATGGCCTTCTACCAATTCTATGTCAAAATTGCATATCATAGCGGTAGCCACTATTTTCATCTGAGTGAAGGCTATGTCCTTTCCCAAACAAGTCCTCGGCCCACAATTGAACGATAGAAACTTGTAAGATGGCTCGTGCCCCAGTGTCCCTCTCTCTGAAATCCATCTCTCAGGCTTGAACTCTAAGCAGTCCTTTCCCCATACCCCCTCCATCCTCCCCATTGAATATGTGGAGAACAAGATCTTCTCTTTCGGCTTCACCCTCTTGCCACTTGGAAGAACCTCAGCTTTTAGCGGGCATTTGTGCTCCAAGGGGACCGAGGGATAGAGCCTTAGAGTTTCACATAAGGCTGCATGCAAGTAAACCAATTTGGCAATCTCTTCAGGATTGAACACAATAGGAGAAGTCAGCCATGCCTTTTCGCACGTATGCTCCCTCAATTCCTCGACGATCTTTAATTTCACTTCTGGATTATTGGCCAAGAGGAAGAAGAACCACGCTAGAGCCACCCCGGTAGTGTCTCTCCCTGCAAGCATGAGATTCACCACCATGTCCCTAAGAAACTTGTTATTCATCATTAGTTTATTCTCACCCTCTTTCAGGTCTTCTTCAATGTAAGATGTCAAAAAGTCCTCTCGATAAATTTTCCCGCTTTCTTCTTCTCGATGTTTTGCTCCGCAAATTGGTCTATCACTTCCCAAGCCTCATTCAGTTTCCTCTCCTTGCCAATTCTCAACCATCTCATCAGCTTCCACACAAGCGGTGGCACAAAATGCCTGAAGAACAAGGCCTCCATCGCATCATCCATCGCCTGAGCAAACGGAATTGTCGGAAACCCTTCTGACAAGCAACCCGGGTCGAATCCCAACACCAGATTGCAAGTCATATCGAATGTGAGCCTCAAGAACACATCTTGCAAATCAACCACCACTTGTTGCTGAGCTAGTTGAGCCATAAGAGGAATCAGCCCATTCTCCACCTTGCACTGGCTACACTTTGCAACAAAACCCCGAAACCTCGGGCTGCTGATCACCGCATGGGCTTTCTTCCTCTGGCTCTTCCATGACTCGTCATCAACGTTGAAGATGCCATCGCCGAGAATGTCGAATATCTCTAAGAATTCATCCCCTTGGGGTAATTGCTGAAGTTCACACTGAAGACATGGTTGACATCGGCTGGGTCGCAAGTAATCAAGAAGTCCATGTCGAGGAACCACGGGCCACGGAACTCGAAGGTGCAGCAAGTCTCGCGGAGTAAATCGGTGAGCCAATCATGAAAGTTGACGAGGTTCGCCATGAGGCGGGGAGCATGCGAGGACCGGCCGTTTGTGTGGATAGCGCTTTTTTGACGTTTTTGATAGGAGAGAAATATGAAGAAGAAGAAGAACAAATTGTTGCGAAGAGGAATTCTGGATAGAAATGGAACAGGGATGCAATAGCTACCAACCAAGTTGTAGCCATTGCCTTTGCTGGTGGAGAGTTCTAAAGAGATTGAAAGCTCTTCTTAAATATTTGTAACAACTGAAATTTTTTATTGTGCCATCAGTTGGTAAGATTTTCGAGGACTCCCACAAATTGTACAGTCAAGATAAAAAGCAGAAGATGCCAATGAAAGGAACAGTTGATGATAAATTTGTCGCCGGCAATAAATGTAATATGACGTGACAAATTTATTTATTTACCTAAATGTCTCACTAGTGGCTAACTTTACTTCATTATGTGCAACATTAATTTTCCATGCAAGTTGGATAAAACATTTAGATCATGCCCTAAAAAATTTAAAACACTCAGTTGTACGAAATATTTCGATGTTTTTTTTATAGAGAAATATTTTAAATAGATGAAATTTACATAAATATTTGACTTTAAATCTTTTTGTTCTGTAAAAATGTGCTGAATAGTATTAAATCAGTGCAAACAAATATTGCCAATAAATAGATTAATCTCGTCCAGACAAAGAGAAGAAATATCAATAAAGATCCTAGAGCCAAAAGATAGAAGGACAGATTGTGATATTAGATGTAGATAGCTAGTCATCACTCATATACAAATTATTAGAGTTGTGATTTGCTAAAAAATGTGGTCATGAGTAGAACAGATTTCAATTGCACGTCACGTGAATCTTCAAGCGCCGCCCAACCCGTGTCTACCGAACATTAAATTTCTATCCCAATCTTTGAATCTTCAATTATAATAGTAGTTGTGTCGGTAAAACTCAGTATAGTGGTGGGGTCACGTGACCCGTCGTCTCCACCGAGCATTAATTGTCTGTCCTAATCTTGAATCTTCAATTATTATAAGCAGTTGTGCCGGCAAAACTCACTGTCACGCGCGCGGGGGTGATTTGAAAAGTTATAACTAGTTCTAATTTGTGTTCCTTGGACAAAACTTTTTTCCTATAAGAGAAAATATGAGACTAACCTTTTGAGCTTACACAAACGCACAAAACACGTTTTATGAAGCCGCAGAGTCAAAGTCTAATTTAAACATTATATCCAATCATCTTCTAATTGATGTGAAGCTAAACTTAGCTCATAATTCATCCTCGATGGATTAGAATTCTCATGGGACAATAACATGTGGGGTGCTATCCAATACACAACTTCATATACGATGCATAATGCATAGAGTTGAGTGGGGTATTTTCAGTTTGACTTATTGGAGTCCACGAGAACTACTTTTTTTTAAAACAATTTATTGTAATTATTGAGCTTTAAAAATCTTCACTGCTCTAGTAAGAGAGCTTTTTAGTCGGCTTCTTAGCCTTCGCATTTCGAATAGCTACTCTAAAAAAGTTCTTCAAAAATTACACTTTCTCAATTTTTGAGCTTTAAAATAACACTTTCTCAATTTTTTATTTTCTTTTTCTATTTCTTCATTAGCATCCTCTAGTTCTTCAAAAGTGATAATATCTTTGGATTCTGATATTATCTCAGCTTCATCATCCATGAAGCAAATGTTGTTGTCCACTATTCCAAAGTTTGTCATTTCAGTTATTTTCTTCGGTTTCACTTGGTTCGGATTTCACCAAACTAACATATAAGACTTTCTTATTTTTCATCTGCTTGTTTTCTTCTAGAGCAAAAGATAATCTTTCTTCAAGTGCCCTGGTTTGTTGCATTCACAACACGTGGCGGGCGAAGCTTCCTTTCTTCTATTAGTTGGCTTTCTCTTGAAAACAATTTCTTACCCTTGAACGGTCTTTCTACAATAATGCTGACAGCCTCATCACGTCATCTTGAGACATGTCTTCATCGAATGAGGACTCATCCTTAGTGCCTTTGAGAGGTAACCCTCTCCTTCTTGCATTTGAGGCTTCCATCTCTGTAATTTAATGTAGCACCCCGTTCTCGGGATACGTACCCAGATACGTGTCCTGATATTTTTGACCGTATTGTTTCAATTTCCTTTCAGTATTTATTTTTAAGTCGTGATTTCTCATATTTTTGGTATCGGATCTGAATTCTCAGTCTTGGAGTCAGCCCTGAGTTAGACCGGGGACCCGATACCGGCATACCACCAGATTTGACCTTTCTGGTAGTCTGATTTTACCGATTTCAGTTTCAAACATTGTTTTCTAATATTTTAGATTTTTTATGATTTTCTAAAATTTTTCTGCAAAATCTCCAAAATCGGTGTTGGTCAGCATCGCTGGCTGATTCCCAGATTTTTAGTTTTCAAACGGGATTGAATTCTCAAAAATGGCTTTAACGTTACTTCTTAGAATTTCATTTTTCTATCTAAATACATTTTTTGAGATTTTTCTCAATTTATCAAATTTGACCAATTCTGGTGTCGGTCGGTATCGCCAGAAGATTTCACGATTTTTAATTTAAAAATTAAATCAAATTTATCTAATACGATTTCACCGGACATTTTAAAATATATATTTTCTATTTTTGAGAATTTTTTGGAACGTTTCTGAAACAGTCAAATTTTCGCCCTATTAAAATAATATATTATTTACCGACCTTATCTTTTCATGCTTTTTCCTTCTCTACTCCCCTAATTTATACTCCCAGATATTTAATAAATTAATTATTTAATAATAAAATTTTTATACTATTTTCTTTTCTTTTTTCTTAATTTTCCCTTTTCTTTAATTTTCTTTCCTTTTCTTTCTTTTCTTTTTCCCCTTTGACTTTCCCATGCTCTGCTCCCAAGCCGCCCGCCGCCTGCTCCCTTGCTAAAGCAGCCAGCCACCTGCAGCCCCCTCTCCCCATCCCATTCCATCATTTCTCCTCCTCCTCCTCTCCATTAAAAACGCCATTTCTTCTTCCTTCTCCTTTCATTTTCAACTTCAACTCCAACTCCTTCAACCATCACCCACTCCTCTCCATGGCCGCCGCCTCCACCATCACCACCACTGCCACCGCACCTCCCCCATAGTCTCCGGCCACTCCCCCACACCCCTATGCACTCCACCACCTCCTTCAACCTCCACCAACCATTCTCCACCTCCAATTTCATCCAAACCCACCACCACCACTTCATCTTCTTTCCCAAAATTTCCCACCAAACCACCTCCTCCTCCACTTCCAACCCCTCAATGATCACCTCCTCCTCCTCCTCTAACTCTCCAACAACCACCATAACCTCCATAACCACCACCACCTCCACCAACACAAACAACCACAACAACCCAATACCACCAAACCTCCTCCCCTCCCTTAGGGCGCGCGCGGCACCTCCCCGGCGGCACCGCCACCGGTACCAGGCCGCCGGCGCCGGCGTGGCCGGCCATCCCCCCACCTTTCTTCCTTCTTTCTTTCTTTCTTTCTTCTTTCCTTCTTTATTCTTTCTTCCTTTTATTTTCTCTTTCTTTTCCCTAAATAAACACCCACTTTCCACTTTCCTAAAATACCCATCTCCTCATTCCCAAATTACTTCCCCATATTTTCAACCATACTCCCCCCTTTTTAATTCCCATTTCTTCTTTTAAAAATACCATATACTCTCTCTCTCCCCTTCCTACAACTTTTTCTCTCCTTTCTCTCTCTTCTCTCATTCCCTCCTAATATTTATATATATATATATATTTATTTTTATATATTTTAATAATGTGTATGGGCTAGTGGCTTGCTCACTCGTATTCATGAACTTCTCTGACATTTACTTGGTATTTAGTTCCGGTATTAGGCGAGTACATTTCTTCAACATTTCTTACTTTATTACCATCATTTCATGTCTAATAATTATTATCTAGCTTTTTAATATATGATGTCTCTTTATGCAAGTTGGTATGTGTTATATAAATGATTTCTAAAATTTATCATGTTTTATAAATAGCTTCCGACCATATTATACTTTGTTAGACCGGTATTATACTGGGTATGCCTAGATCTACTCCCGCTTTACTTGGCTTATCATAGCGCAAATTAAAAGATAAATTATAATTATTAAAACAATGATTGTGAAGAGTTTAAACTATTTATATCGTTCTCCAGTACCATGTTTTGTGACCGGTTGATACCTGATACTTGATGTTGTGACTCTCACCGACATATTAGTTACCTGACCCTGACATGTACACACCGGTATTTGCCATGATATACTTAACACTTAATATATGATACCGGTACTTGCCTTGCTATATTTGACATATGATACCCGACACCGGTACTTGCCATGCTATATTTGACACATGATACACGACACCGGTACTTGCCATGCTATATTCGACACATGATACCCGACACCGGTACTTGCCATGCTGTATTCGACATATGATACCCGACACCGGTACTTGCCATGCTATATTTGGCACATGATATTCGACACCCGGTACTTGCCATGCTACACTTGACACTTGATTTCAGACACCGGTACTTGCCATGCTTATCTCTTGATATCTGATACCAGTACTTGCCATGCTATACTTATTATTTGATATCTGAAACCGGTACTTGCCATGCTAGGCTTATCACTTGATATCCGACATCGGTACATGTCATACTATACTTAACACTTGATATTTGACACCGGTACTTGTCATGCTATACTAACACCTGTTATAATAACATTTGACACTTGACATGCTATCACCCGGTGCTAGTACACTTGACCTGATATTGTGGCACCTGTATTATATTGCATATTCACGACTATTACTTTATTGGGACTTGGTATGATTATTATACTGTTATCAGATATTTGGTACTCCTGAACTCCTGTATTCCTGAACTCCTGTATTCCTGAACCCCTGAAAAAGGGTGACTCCTGATATTATACTCCTGCTAATTCCCGTAGTTGGATATCATGGTTATACTGTATACACTTGTGGATATTATTTTTGGCAATTCATATATATGTAATAAAAATACTCAACTTACACTGGGGTAGGGGAAACTGATAGAAACTGGTATGATGTCATATTTATAATGGTTATATTTCTGAAGTGTCGTGTGGGGCGCGTAATGATAAGTCCCCGAAAGCAGTAGCCTGAATCTGAAGTATCGTGTGGGGCGCGTAATGATAAGTCCCCAGAAGCAGTAGCTTATACTCCTGAGCCAGTCCCGGGCAGAGACGGGATCCACTATAAATAGGAGCCATCAGATTTATCAGTTTCCAAATAATAACTCATCTTATTTTTAAGTAGATATATGTGTGCCGGTAGCACATACAAAAGCATATGAATCGGATGAATAATATAAAACAACCAAACAGTTGACCCAGCTTAGTGCAAATAGTGCACTGGGCAGACAAAGCATTGATCAAGCGGTCGACTCGCGAACCAACCAAAAGTTGGGGTTAAAATACTGACAAGCAGCAGAGGGTGCATCGACCGACGGTTGACTTGTTTGCGCACTGTTCATAATTTGAAGATGCAATTTCAATCCGGTCAACCGCTTCGTTCTGGCGGTCGATCCAAATACTCACCAATCTCGAAAACTTGATTTAAGTTTCTCAAAAAATTATGATTTTTTTTGTAAAAATACTTATAAATATACAATCAAATACAAAGCCCTCAAAATGATATTTTGAACACAATTTAAAAAAATTTGAGCCACTTGATAAACCTTTGAGTAAAACGCACTTGAAATCAAAACGAGCTACGAAAACGCAAGTGTGAAAAGACGATCTAGTGTTAGTTAACCTTTTTATCTTAATTCTTTTTACCTTACATCACATTCTAAAGTTGATTTAACAATCTTTGGCTCAATTCTCTTGCTTAAAATGATTTTGCATTGATTGGCTCTTTGCTCCAACTTCTCTTTGAGAATTCTAGATAAATTGAGTAATTTAAGTGTTTGAGCAAGAATTGTTCCACCACCTCCTTGACTGATATAGCAATAGGAGCTTTGTTTCATCCAACCTAACGTGTTTTGACTTAGATCAAGGTCAAACACAAAAACATTAGAATATGAGTTGCTAGTATAAAAAGTAGCTTAATAAATGATCATCATCAAGCTAAAACACAATAGGGCTTACAAAAACCCTATGTCACTTCACGCTATCAATTTTTTAAAATAGAGTATTCTAAGAGTAAGAAATTTATGAATAGAAAAACAAACTCATCAGGATTTGGGAGGTAAAGAGAAGAGAGTTTTTCTTTATGCTAAAAGATCTCAACTTCTTCTCCTTATATAGCCCTATAAAACTATCAGTTCTTTCCCAATTCATTAATCCCATTTTTTCTTATTATTATTGGCAATTCAAAATCGGATATTAATCGAGACATGTAAGCCCGATATTAATCCCGAAATTAATCAGGAGATTAATCCGGAAAACGTCCGGAGGCACGTTGTTAAAAGAAACAAAAAGTCAAACAGAAGGTTTTATGTTTGGGTCAAACACCGAACACCAAAGGCATCCAACGGAAGACAAAGAAACTTGATTTTTTGCATTAAAGGACAAAGCTTTGTAAAAATTTGTAACAAAATATACCTATTCGAAGCAATGCATTTATATTATATTTCAAGCCTAAATTGTGACAAGTCACAAATTTCGCTTTCTTTAATTTATAACAAAGTTTTTTTTTTTTGAGGAGAAAACTCAGAATCCCATCCTGGTTATATAGCTCTGATCTGAGGGAGGAACTTGAAAGAAGCAGTAGGGAAGCAGAGTTTCAATCACTCAATTGATGAGCATCATTACTGGGGTATTGATTTGTGGACATGCAAAGACCTAGACAGCGGCCTAATTGAAGGGGGACACGTAATATAAATATATATAAGGTGTTTTTGGAAAATTTTGTAACAATAAAAAATAGGAGTTTTCTGAAATTTTATGCGCTCCCCTTGGCTTCACAATTGGGACCATGATCTAACTGAGATTACTATTTAACAAAAGAGTATGATGCGTGATGAGGATAATATCTACTATCTTCTAGTACTAGCTTATGGGATTAAAGCATCGAAGATTTTTAAAAAGAAAAATACTACTTTCTTTACAAATATCTTATTACTAATTACACAAGTCAATTCCTTGATTAAATTAATAATGTCTATACAAGCCAAACCACCTTGTTAGTTTCACAAAATTAAGTGCCACATGTTGAATACTAAGTTTTTTCAGAAGAAGTGTTTTTTTTCTTTAAATTTGAGATTTTTCATAATTCAATCACCAACAAGCCAAACCACAATGATTGAGGATACATTCTTATCCGAAGGAATGCAAATTACATATGACATCAAACTCCACCTAGCACTTCACAGTGTAACATCAAATGCAATTGCAATTATACAAGATATATCTTAATTATTTACTATATCCATCAACTGCCTCTTTTGCTTGATCTTAATCATGAGTCCATTCTTCATATGGAGAATTATTGACTTCTTAGGCTTAACCATATGGCCTTCTACCAACTCTATGTCAAAATTGCATATCATAGCGGTAGCCACTGTTTTCATCTGAGTGAAGGCTATGTCCTTTCCCAAACAAGTCCTCGGCCCACAATTGAACGATAGAAACTTGTAAGATGGCTCGTGCCTCAGTGTCCCTCTCTCTGAAATCCATCTCTCTGGCTTGAACTCTAAGCAGTCCTTTCCCCATACCCCCTCCATCCTCCCCATTGAATATGTGGAGAACAAGATCTTCTCTTTCGGCTTCACCCTCTTGCCACTTGGAAGAACCTCAGCTTTTAGCGGGCATTTGTGCTCAAAGGGGACCGAGGGATAGAGCCTCAGAGTTTCACATAAGGCTGCATGCAAGTAGACCAATTTGGCAATCTCCTCAGGATTGAACACAATAGGAGAAGTCAGCCATGCCTTTTCGCACGTATGCTCCCTCAATTCCTCGACGATCTTTAATTTCACTTCTGGATTATTAGCCAAGAGGAAGAAGAACCACGCTAGAGCCACCCCGGTAGTGTCTCTCCCTGCAAGCATGAGATTCACCACCATGTCCCTAAGAAACTTGTTATTCATCATTAGTTTATTCTCACCCTCTTTCAGGTCTTCTTCAATGTAAGATGCCAACAAGTCCTCTCGGTAAATTTTCCCCGCTTTCTTCTTCGCGATGTTTTGCTCCGCAAATTGGTCTATCACTTCCCAAGCCTCATTCAGTTTCCTCTCCTTGCCAATTCTCAACCACCTCATCATCTTCCACACAAGCGGCGGCACAAAATGCCTAAAGAACAAGGCCTCCATCGCATTATCCATCGCCTGAGCAAACGGAATTGTCGGAAACCCTTCTGACAAGCAACCCGGGTCGAATCCCAACACCAGATTGCAAGTCATATCGAATGTCAGCCTCAAGAACACATCTTGCAAATCAACCACCACTTGTTGCTGGGCTAGTTGAGCCATAAGAGGAATCAGCCCATTCTCCACCTTGCACTGGCTACACTTTGCAACAAACCCCGAAACCTCGGGCTGCTCATCACCCCATGGGCTTTCTTCCTCTGGCTCTTCCATGACTCGTCATCAACGTTGAAGATGCCATCGCCGAGAATGTCGAATATCTCCAAGAATTCATCCCCCTTGGGGTAATTGCTGAAGTTCACACTGAAGACATGGTTGACATCGGCCGGGTCGCAAGTAATCAAGAAGTCCATGTCGAGGAACCACGGGCCACGGAACTCGAAGGTGCAGCAAGTCTCGCGGAGTAAATCGGTGAGCCAATCATGAAAGTTGTCGAGGTTCGCCATGAGGCCGGGGAGCATGCCGAGGACCGGCCAGTTTGTTGGGACCGCGCTTTTCTGACGTTTTTGGTAGGAGAGAAACATGAAGAAGAAGAAGAAACAAATTGTTGCGAAGAGGAATTCTGGATAGAAATGGAACAGGGATGCAATAGCTACCAACCAAGTTGTAGCCATTGCCTTTGCTGGTGGAGAGTTCTCAAGAGATTGAGAGCTCTTCTTAGATATTTGTAACAACTGAAATTTTTTATTGTGCCATCAGTTGGTAAGATTTTCGAGGACTCCCACAAAAGGTACAGTCAAGATAAAAAGCAGAAGATGCCAATGAAAAGAAACAGTTGATGATAAATTTATCGCCGGCAATAAATGTGATATGACGTGACAAATTTATTTATTTACCTAAATGTCTCACTAGTGGCTAACTTTACTTCATTATGTGCAGCAATAATTTTCCATGCAAATTGGATAAAACATTTAGATCATGCCCTAAAAAATTTAAAACACTCAGTTGTACGAAATATTTCGATGTTTTTTTTTTATAGAGAAATATTTTAGATAGATGAAATTTACATAAATATTTGACTTTAAATCTTTTTGATCTGTAAAAATGTGCTGAATAGTATTAAATCAGTACAAACAAATATTGTCAATAAATAGATTTAATCTCGCCCAGAGAAAGAGAAGAAATATCAATAAAGATCCAAGAGCCAAAAGATTGAAGGACAGATTGTGATATTAGATGTAGATAGCTAGTTATCACTCATATACAAATTATTAGAGTTGTGATTTGCTAAAAAAATGTGGTCATGAGTAGAACAGATTTCAATTGCACGTCACGTGAATCTTCAAGCGCCGCCCAACCCGTGTCTACCGAACATTAAATTTCTATCCCAATCTGAAATCTTCAATTATAATAGTAGTTGTGTCGGTAAAACTCAGTATAGTGGTGGGGTCACGTGACCCGTCGTCTTCACCGAGCATTAATTGTCTGTCCTAATCTTGAATCTTCAATTATTATAAGCAGTTGTGCCGGCAAAACTCACTGTTACGCGCCGCGGGGGGTGATTTGAAAGTTATAACTAGTTCTAATTTGTGTTCCTTGGACAAAACTTTTTCCTATAAGAGAAAAATATGAGACTAACCTTTTGAGCTTACACAAACGCACTAAACACGTTTTATGAAGCCGCAGAGTCAAAGTCTAATTTAAACATTATATCCAATCTTCTTCTTAATTGATGTGAAGCTAAACTTAGCTCATAATTCATCCTCGATGGATTAGAATGCTCATGGGACAATAACATGTGGGGTTCTATCCAATACACAACTTCATATACGATGCATAATGCATAAAGCTGAGTGTGATATTTTCAGTTTAACTTATTGGAGTCCACGAGAACTACTTTTTTTTAAAAACAATTTTATTGTAATTATGGAGCTTTAAAAATCTTCACTGCTCTAGTAAGAGAGCTTTTTAGTTGGCTTCTTAGCCTCCGCATTTCGAATAGCTACTCTAAAAAAGTTCTTCAAAAATTACACTTTCTCAATTTTTGAGCTTTAAATATTTTTCTATTTATTCATTAGCATCCTCTAGTTCTTCAAAAGTGATAATATCTTTGGATTCTGATATTATCTCAGCTTCATCATCCATGAAGCAAATGTTGTTGTCCACTATTCTAAAGTTTGTCATTTCAGTTATTTTTCTTCGGTGTCACTTAGCTCGGTTTCACCAAACTAACATATAAGACTTTCTTCTTTTTCATCTGCTTGTTTTCTCCTTGAGCAAAAGATAATCTTTCTTCAAGTGCCCTGGTTTGTTGCATTCAAAACACGTGGCAGACGAAGCTTCCTTTCTTCTTTTAGGGTCTGTTTGGTTGTCGTAACTAGCTGTAATTCGTAGTTGTAATTGGTAAAGTCTTTTACAATTGTAAATGAGTTACATGTATGTAAATTTTACAGTGTTTGGTTGATAATATAAAATTGTAAAGTGGGAAAGTGTATTGTACTTTACGGTGTTTGGTTGTCGTAATGTATAAGTCGTAAGTGAAAAAGTTGACCACAAAATTAATTATTTGGTGATTTTAAAAGTTTTAATACTGCAAATAAATATTAAAAAAGTTAAATATTAAAAAAAATTTAATATTAATATAAAAAAATATTACAAATTTGTTTGACCACAAAATTAACTGTAACTGGGCTGTAAGTGAGTGGTAACTGGGTTGCAAGTGAGTGTTAGTTGAGTTACGTAAGTCTTTTACGAATTACGGTCCAAACAAACGCCGTAGTTGTAACTGGGTAGTAAATCATTTACGAATTACGGAGTTTTACGCGAAACAAACGGCCCCTTAGTTGGCTTCCTCTTGAAAACAATTTCTTACCCTTGAACGGTCTTTCTATAATAATGCCGACAGCCTCATCACGTCATCTTGAGACATGTCTTCATCGAATGAGGACTCATCCTTAGTGCCTTTGAGAGGTAACCCTCTGCTTCTTGCATTTGAGGCTTCCATCTCTGTAGTTTAATGTAGCACCCCGTTCTCGGGATACGTACCCAGATACGTGTCCTGATATTTTTGACCATATTGTTTCAATTTCCTTCCAGTATTTATTTTTAAGTCGTGATTTCTCATATTTTTGGTATTGGATCTGGATTCTCAGTCTTAGAGTCAGCCCTGAGTTGGACCGGGGACCCGATACCGGCATACCGCCTGATTTGGCCTTTCTGGTAGTCTGATTTGACCGATTTTAGTTTCATACACTGTTTTCTAATATTTTAGATTTTTTATAATTTTCTAGAATTTTTCTGCAAAATCTCCAAAACCGTGTCAGTCAGCATCGCTGGCTGATTCCCGGATTTTTAGTTTTCAACGGGATTGAATTTTCAAAAATGGCTTTCATGTTACTTCTTAGAATTTCATTTTTCTATCTAAATACATTTTTTGAGATTTTTCTCAATTTATCAAAATTTGACCGATTCTGGTGTCGGCCGGTATCGCCGGAAGATTTCACGATTTTTAATTTGAAAAATAAATCACATTTCTCTTATACGATTTCATCGAACATTTTAAAATAATATTTTCTATTTTTGAGAATTTTTCGGAACGTTTCTGAAACAGTCAAATTTTCGCCCTATTAAAATAATAAATATTATTTACTGACCATATCTTTTCATGCTTTTTCCTTCTCTACTCCCCTACTTTATACTCCCAGATATTTAATAAATTAATTATTTAATAATAAAATGTTTATACTATTTTCTTTTCTTTTTCCTTAAATTTTCCCTTTTTCTTTAATTTTCTTTCCTTTTCTTTCTTTTCTTTTTCCCCTTTGACTATCCCCTGCTCTGCTCCCAAGCCGCCAGCCGTCTGCTCCCCTGCTGCAGCAGCCAGCCACCTGCAACCCCCTCCCCATCCCATTCCATCATTTCTCCTCCTCCTCCTCTCCATTAAACACCCCATTTCTTCTTCCTTCTCCTTTCATTTTCAACTTCAACTCCAACTCCTTCAACCACCACCCACTCCTCTCCATGGCTACCGCCTCCACCATCACCAACGCCGCCGCCGCACCTCACCCATAGTCTCCGGCCACTCCCCCACACCCCTATGCAGTCCACCACCTCCTTCAACCTCCACCAACCATTCTCCACCTCCAATTTTATCCGAACCCACCACCACCACTTCATCTTCTTCCCAAAATTTCCCATCAAACCACCTCCTCCTCCACTTCCAACCCCTCAATCATCACCTCCTCCTCTAACTCTCCAACACCTCCAACAACCACCACCACCTCCATAACCACCACCACCATCAACTACCACCACCTCCACCAACATAAACAACCACAACAACCCAATACCACCAAACCTCCACCCCTCCCCTAGGGCGCGCGCGGCGCCTCCCCGGCGGCGCCGCCGCCGGCACCGGCGGTGGCCGGCCATCCCCACATCTTCCTTCCTTCCTTCTTTCTTTCTTTCTTCTTTCCTTCTTTATTCTCTTTCTTTTATTTTCTCTTTCTTTTCCCAAATAAATACCCACTTTCCACTTTCCTAAAATACCCATCCCCTCATTCCCAAATTACTTTCTCATATTTACAACCATACCCCTCCCTTTTTAATTCCCATTTCTTCTTTTAAAAATACCATATACTCTCTCTCTCCTTCCTACAACTTTCTCTCTCCTTTCTCTCTCCTCTCTCATTCCCTCCTAATATTTATATATATATATTTATATTTATATATTTTAATATATGTGTATGGGCTAGTGGCTTGCTCACTCGTATTCGCGGACTTCTCGGACTTTTACTCGGTATTTCATTCCGGTATTAGGCGAGTACATTTCTTTGACATTTCTTACTTTATTACCATCATTTCATGTCTAATAATTATTATCTGGCTTTTAATATATGATGTCTCTTCATGCAAGTTGGTATGTGTTATATAAATGATTTCTAAAATTTATCATGTTTTATAAATAGCTTCTAACCGTTATTATACTTTGTTGGACTGGTATCATACCGGGTATGCCTAGATCTGCTCCCGCTTTACTCGGCTTCGCATAGCGCTAATTAAAAGATAAATTATTATTATTATAACAATGATTGTGAAGAGTTTAAACTATTTATACCGTTCTCCAGTACCATGTGATGTGACCGGTTGATACCTGATACTTGATGTTGTGACTCTCACCGACATATTAGTTACCTTACCCTGACATGTACACACCGGTATTTGCCGTGATATACTTAACACTTAATATATGGCACCGGTACTTGCCTTGCTATATTTGACATATGATACCCGATACCGGTACTTGCCATGCTATATTTGACACATGATACCCCGACACCGGTAATTGCCATGCTATATTCGACATATGATACCTGACACCGGTACTTGCCATGCTATATTGGGCACATGATATTTGACACCGGTACTTGTCATGCTACACTTGACACTTGATTTCAGACACCGGTACTTGCTATGCTTATCACTTGATATCTGATACCGGTACTTATCATACTATACTTATTATTTGATATCTGATACCGGTACTTTCCATGCTAGGCTTATCACTTGATATCCAACACCGTTACATGCCATGCTATACTTAACACTTGATATCTGACACCGGTACTTGTCATGCTATACTAACACCTGTTATAATAACATTTGACATTTGACATGCTATCAGCTGGTGCTAGTACACTTGACCTGATATTGTGGCACCTGTATTATATTGCATATTCATGACTATTACTTTATTGGGACTTAGCATGATTATTATACTGTTACCAGATATTTGGTACTCCTGAACTCCTGTACTCCTGAACTCCTGTATTCTTGAACCCCTGAAAAGGGTGACTCCTGATATTATACTCCTGTTAATTCCCGTAGTTGGATAATCATGGTTATACTGTATACACTTGTGGATATTATCTTTTGGCAATTCATATATATGTAATAAAAATACTCAACTTACACTGGGGTCGGGGAAACTGATGGAAAATGGTATGATGTCATATTTATAATGGTAATATTTCTGAAGTGTCGTGTGGGGCGCGTAATGATAAGTCCCCGAAAGCAGTAGCCTGAATCTGAAATGTCGTATGGGCGCGTAATGATAAGTCCCCAGAAGCAGTAGCCTGTACTCCTGAGCCAGTCCCGGGCAGAGACGGGACCCACTATAAATATGAGCCATCAGATTAATCAGTTTCCAAATAATAACTCATCTTATTCATAAGTGGATGTATGTGTGTCGGTAACACATACAAAAGCATATGAATCGGATGAATAATATAAAACAACCAAACAGTAATAATGTTAGGAACGTGTGATATTTGGTCTCTCCTTTGTTCGGGTCCTGGTATTTACATATCAGACCCAGGTAAGTTCTACAGGGTGCGAACTCTAGTATGGACTATCGGTGATGTGAGGCGCTGATAGGGAGGCGGTTGAAATATCAAACGGTACTGATTATTATTATTGGATAAATTAAAATGCTATACCTCTAGATTTCAGTTATAGTGTTGTATTCTGCGTTGACACCCTGCTTTATGACATATGATTTATATGGCACAATGGTTACTACTGACACACTATAGTTCTATTACTCTTAGGGTAACTCAAGTTGTATAAATTTAGACGATGGCGACATGAGATATGTGGTATATAGATGAGGGTTTCCTTATTTGGATTATCCTCTTGACATATCTGTCCCGTGAATTCATAATCTGAGCTTGTACAACTAGTTTTATCCATACTTGTATTTATCGCATGTTTAACTTATTTACCGCATGTACCTATGCTCTTCATACTATCTTCTATGCATGTTTTCAGTTTCAGATTCATCGATATATATGAATTACTGTCTTTCCTTTAATTTCCCTTATGTTATTTGTTATTACTTGTACCTACATACTTGGACCACATCACTTGATCATGTACACGTGTACCTGTTATGCATGCCATCTGGCTTTATATATGTACTCGCAGGTGTACGCGCCGGAAAAAAGAGAAAGACGTCTTTACTGTAAAATTTTCCTTGAATAAGATGAAAAAATTACAAAAAAACTGCTTTTTCCTTCCAGTTACAAGGGAGGGAGGATGTTGAGTCTTGAATCCTCCCTTTGTTTAGTGCTGGGTTCTTCGTGTGGCGGTGGAGAGTGAATCTTGTTCTCCGTTGACCGGATGACCGTCAGGATCGTCAGGGAATCTTCTCTTTGGCTGGTAGAGGGAGTAGCACAGCTCTGTCTACCAAAACTCTCAAAGAGAAGGTAGGCAAAGAACAACCGTACGCAGCGAGCTTGTTGAAGAGTTTAGCTCTCTCCTCTGATTGCCTCTCTTCTGATTGCCCCTCTTCTGATTGCCTTTCTTCTGATTGCCTCTCTTCTGATTGCCTTTCTTCTGATTGCCTCGACCTCATAACAACCGAGGCTATTTATAGAGGTCCTAGGAGGTGACCGTGCCCCCTAAAAATGCTCCACGATGAGGGGCCAACTTCCCCACTTTCCCGCTATGTGGGCGGTGACTGGCCCAATAACCAGGGCGGTTATAACCGAGGCGCGGGTCTGGACCCTCGCGTCTTGATACTAAGACGCGGGTGTCGAGCCCACGCACCTTGATGCTGAGACGCGGGTGTCGAGCCCACGCGCCTTGATGCTGAGACGCGGGTGTCGAGCCCACGCGCCTTGATGCTGAGACGCGGGTGTCGAGCCCACGCGCCTTGATGTTGAGACGCGGGTGTCGAGCCCACGCGCCTTGTAACGCCCCGAATCCACGGATACGGGAACGTTACTGCGACGTATATACGTAGGTCATAAATTGCCCCCACGCATATACGCTAAGCATAAAAGTACAACAAGGATCAGAGTACAACACAAAGCGTGGTATATTCTTATGCCAACCCAAGATATACACATACAAAGTTATCACAGGATATTATAAAGTATTACACATTACATGTGTATTACATCATAACCAAGTCCAAAAGAATAATATACAATATGTATACAAAAAGCTCACGAGTAGGATGGAGGTCCCGTGAGTCAAAAAGGAGGAGTCTGGCACGAGGGGACTGGAACTAGTCCGCCTGCTCACTAAGGTAAGCTTGGTCCTCTGTGGATGGCTCCACTTCGTTCCAAGCTTCGGAATCTGAATGTGCAAATCCAAGGAGTCAAGACGTATAACAATAAACAAACTATAGCCAAGTGGCTAAGGGACATGAATAAGGAAGGATGAAACGGTTATAAGGAATATCAACTAACAAGTATGAAAAGCATGAAGAAATAAAATCCTAATACAATGAATCTACAGTTAACGTCTTATTATTATTACTTGTCTTACTGTGATATCTAACTATGTGACCCAGCGTCCCAGAGCACATAGATCCATATCCTAGTAAAGCAAGGTTGTTATTGGAAACAGCGGTTGTATCGACGAACTATGTTTACAGTGGACCCCGTACATGCCCGGGATAACGGTCCAGGATTGTTCCGTTGCTTGGTGACGGAAGCCAGCCGCTAGGCTAAACAGGAGGGACTTATGTATGCCCTTAACATGATGGTACCAGTAATAGAGGGAGCAAGCACTCCCCTCGGTCCCCTGGAGGCCCACAGGTCAGACCGGAACATGAGTTGCACAACATTCCTAAAGCCACTGTAAACACGAACACATATCGATATCCGCATGTTTTCCCCCGACCCATATGTAAGTTGGTCCATTTTATACAAAAGTCAAGTGTATCATGCTTGGTTCAAGTGATGGCATGATAAGTGGTGATATTCACTATTTAACAAGTTATGGAATGATAATGTACAATAACAAGTCATGAAGTAATATGAGGTAAGATTCATCAAGTAACATGTCATATAATACCAGTTATGAAGCATGAACAAAAATAATATGCCATACATGTATCAACAATAAGATCCAAATTCAGAACAGAATCAACTAAGTCAAACAGTCAGAATTAGTCGACTAGGTGGAAGGGTTAGTCGACTATTAGGGGTCTTAAGTCGACTACTAGTCTGGATGAGTCGACTAAAACTGGGAAACAGAGAGTTGGGTTCTGTTTTAGGGAAAGTTAGTCGACTAGGGTTGTAAGGGTAGTCGACTAACAGGGAACTACTAGTCGACTAATGGATACTTAAGTCGACTAAGTATGGGATACAGAGAGTTGATGTTATATTTCAGGGAAACAGGAGTCGACTAGGGAGGAGTGGGTAGTCGACTAGGGGTCCTAAGTCGACTAATATTTTGGATGAGTCGACTGGAACCGAGAGTTGGTGTTTTCTGGTCCAGGGAAAGATTAGTCGACTAGGTTAAAAATATAGTCGACTAGGGGGGTCTAGTCGACTGGTAACATGGCTTAGTCGACTAAAACTGTGAAATCAGAAAAGGTTAAGTTTCAACTAAGGTGGGTTAGTCGACTGGTCCCTAGGTTAAGTCGACTAATCGTGGGAAAAACAGTAACAGAACAGATTTCTGGTGGTTGTTCTTGATGATCTAAATATAGGATTTTTATGGCACAAGTGTGCATGATTTGTCAACACAAGTATACAAAGGAGTTCACAAGTCTTGGTGAGTAGATATACTCACTAGGAATGGTTTGATTGAAGCTTTACGAGTCCGGGAAGAGTGTGGTCGTCAAATGGCACCTATGTGATCCTTGGCGACGAAAAGAGCTACGATTCAAGCTCCAAATCAGTTGCTTGAGCTAGAGGTGAAGATCTTGAGGTGTTCTTGGAGTTAGGGTTTGAGATGGAGAAGGAAATGGTGAAGGCTAAACTCTTGGTGAAGTGAAGAAAAGAGTAAAAGAATGTAAAGGGAATCTTATATAGGATTTGATTTTTGTAAAGGAGATGCAATTAAAGAAATTGAGAGGGGTTTATTGCAAAATAGGGGAGGGGATGGGTGTCCCTCTCCTTGGCCACTTGGCCGGCCATGGGGGAGAGAGAGAGGGGCATTAAATGGGGGTTGGTGAGGTTATGTGGAGTTGGAATTTTGGAAGAGATTTGGATTTTTTGAAAAATGGGAAAAGTTTGTGGTTGTGGAGAAAGAGGAATAAAGGAAAAGGAAAAATGGAAAGAAATTCATAAAGGAAGGTATTTACTCTAACTTGGAAATTGAAAATATTGAAAACATGGATTCCTAGGTTTAGGTCATGTATGCGGAAAACATTTCGGAAAATACCGAAATCGTCCGAAATTCAAGTATCTCGGAATGACTCGTAAATTTTACCAAAAATCAATAATAATATATGAAGACTAATAGTGAAATCCTTTTTAAGAAATACTTTATAGTTTTAAAACTAAAAATCCCGGAATCAGTTATCTACCGACTCCGTTGGAATTTTCATAAATTCATAAAATTCTCAGAAAAAGTATTTAGATAGAAAACAGGATTCTAAGAAATAAAGCCTAAAGGACTTTCTAGAAATTCCTAACTGTTTGAAAAATAAAAATTCGGGAATCGATCAGCGACACTGGTCGACACCGGTTTTTGAAGAAATTCATTTTAATTCAGGAAAAATCCAGAAAATCATATAAAATCAAATATATTGGAAAATGATATTTAAAATTAAAATCGGTCAATTACGGGAAGTAAATCAAAAAATACGATCGAAAAGCTGAATACTCAACTAAGTACGTATTCCGGAAACGGGGTATTACAATCCATCCACCTTACAAAAATTTCGTCCTCGAAATTTCATAAGGTGAAAGGTAACAGGAAAAGTAACAGATAGAGATGGATAAGATGGAAGATAACGGTAGAGAAGAATAGAAGGAAAGAGTCTTACTAAATCAAGATGTGAAGAGTTGAGGGTAACGCTCACGGATAACGTCCTCTCGTTCCCATGTGGCTTCTCCTGGCGCATGTCTGTTCCAAGACACCAACACTAATGGTATAGCCTTGTTCTTCAGTGTCTTCACACTCCTATCCAGAATGGCCATCAGCTGCTCCTGATATGATAAATCTGGCTGCAGTTCCAGTTCGGAATGATCCAAAATATGACTATCATCCTTTACATATTTCCTCAACTGAGATACGTGGAAAACATTGTGTACTCCGTCCAAAGATGGAGGTAAGGCCAATCTGTAAGACACATCTCCCACTCGCTCCAAAATCTCGAATGGGCCGATATATCTCGGACTAAGCTTTCCACGAACACCGAACCGGATTACTCCTCTGGTGGGTGATATCTTCAAGAACACATGATCTCCTGCCTGGAACTCCAATGGCCTTCTCTGAGTGTCAGCCCAACTCTTCTGCCGACTCTGCGCTGCTCTGAGATGGTCTCTGATGATCCTGACTTTCTCTGTTGTCTGAATCAGGATTTCTGGCCCCAAAAGTGTCCTCTCACCGACTTCATCCCAACAGATCGGTGATCTACACTTTCTTCCATACAATGCTTCAAAGGGTGCCATCTTGATACTTGCCTGATAACTGTTGTTATAAGAAAACTCAGCCAAGTGAAGATGATCTTCCCATGATCCCTTAAACTCAATCATGCAGGCCCTTAGCATATCTTCAAGGATCTGGATAGTTCTCTCTGATTGTCCGTCTGTCTGAGGATGATATGAAGTACTGAACTTCAGACGAGTTCCCAGACTCTCTTGGAGACTTTCCCAGAAATGAGATCTGAATCTGGTGTCTCTATCTGATACAATACTAACAGGAACTCCATGTAGACGAACTATCTCCTTCATGTATTTGTCTGCCAGAACCTCTGTTGTCTGACCTACCCGAAATGGTATGAAGTGAGCTGACTTGGTGAGACGGTCAATGATTACCCACACAGCATTATTACCTTTGGGACTTCGAGGTAATGCCGTGACAAAATCCATGGTGATGTGCTCCCACTTCCATTCGGGTATCGGTAAAGGTTGTAGAAGTCCGGCTGATCTCTGATGCTCTATCTTTATCTGCTGGCACACCAAGCACTGGGCTACATACTGAGCTATCTCCCTTTTCATAGCATTCCACCAAAACTGCTTCTTGATGTCCCGATACATCTTGTTTCCCCCCGGGTGTATGGAATATGCTGAACTGTGTGCTTCCTTTAAAATCTTCTGTCTGACTTCTCCTTGGGGAACACAAAGTCTGCTACCAAAATATAGAGCACCATCTGGATGAATACAGATATCAGTCCTCAATCCAGCCTCTACCTGATCTCGGAATTTCTGTAATCTGGGATCTCCCTTTTGAGCTTCCTTGATCTCATCTATCAATGTTGGCTGAATCTGTAAAGTCATAAACTGTCCTGCCTTCTCAGTCCTTCGAACTAACATCAAGTCCAATCTGATGAAGTCTCGAATCAACTCCTTCTGCTGAGTGAGCTAGACAAGCACTCTATTCTCTGGCATCCTGCTCAGTGCATCTGGAACTGTATTGACCTTGCCTGGATGATATTGTAAGTCAATATCATAGTCTGCCATCAGTTCAAGCCATCTCCTCTGCCTCATATTCAACTCTTTCTGCGAGAAAATATACTTGAGGCTCTTGTGATCTGTATATATCAACACCTTATCTCCCAGAAGATAATGCCTCCAGATCTTCAATGCAAATATCACAGCTGCTAGCTCCAAGTCATGAGTTGGGTAATTCTGCTCATGAGTCTTCAGTTGCCTAGATGCATATGCTATAACATGATCATGTTGCATAAGTACACATCCCAGGCCTTTCCCTGATGCATCACTGAATATGACCATCCCTCCTCTCCCTGAGGGAGTCCTCAAGATTGGAGCTGAAATGAGCCTCTGCTTCAATTGCTCAAATGCTGCGGTACACTCCTCTGTCCAAATGTACCTTTCTCCTTTCCTGGTGAGTTTGGTCAACGGGGCTGCAATCCTAGAGAAATCCTGGACAAAGCGTCTGTAATATCGGCTAGTCCAAGAAAACTCTTAATCTCAGTCACCGTCCTCGGAGTCGGCCAATCTCTCACTGCCTGGATTTTGCTGGGATCAACTGAAATTCCTTCCGCTGAAACCATGTGTCCAAGGAAGGCTATGCTGTCCAACCAGAACTCACACTTGCTCCTCTTAGCATGAAGCTGCTCCTGCTGTAGAGTCTGCAATACAATCCTCAAGTGTTCTACATGCTCCCTGCTGCTCTTTGAATAGATCAGGATGTCATCTATAAAAACAACAACAAACTGATCCAGATAGGGCGAGAACACTCGGTTCATTAAATCCATGAAAACTGCAGGGGCATTGGTGACTCCGAAAGGCATAACTAGAAACTCATAGTGGCCATAACGGGTCCTGAATGCCGTCTTCGGAATATCCTCCTTCTTCACCCTCAGCTGATGGTAACCCGACTGTAAATCCAATTTAGAGAATACACGGGCTCCACGAAGCTGATCAAACAGATCATCAATCCTGGGTAAAGGATACTTGTTCTTGATGGTAACTTTGTTCAACTCCCTATAATCAATACAAAGTCTCTTACCACCATCCTTCTTGTTCGCCAATAGTACTGGAGCTCCCCATGGTGAAGTACTTGGGCGAATCAATCCCTTATCTGAGTATTTCTGCAGTTGCTTCTTCAGAATCTCTAACTCCGTCGGTGCCATCCTGTACGGAGCCTTGGATATAGGAGCTGCTCCTGGAACTGTATCAATGGAGAACTCAATCATCCTATCCGGTGGCAGTCCTGAGATCTCAGCAAATACTCCTGGGAATTCATCCCACACCGGAACCTTCTGCTTCTGAACCTCCGAAGTAGTCATCCGAGTCTTTCCCTTGGTAGACTTCACTTCTCCACTAAATTGGAACTCCGGTTGATGAGGGATCCTGAAAATAATCTTCTTCTCCCTACAATCAATAACTGCATGGTACTGACTGAGCCAGGTCATGCCTAAGATTACGTCGTACCCTTTGGTATCTAGTACGAGCATATCTATGGCCAAGGTCTTATCACAAAGTTCTACTGGACAATCAGTACAGACTCTAGAAGATATGACTACTCCATTCCCAGTACTAATCTCCCATTTGTGGTCTAATGATCTAACAGGTATAGAATGCAAAGCCACAAAATGCTCTGAGATATAGCAGTGGGATGCACCTGAATCGAAGAGAGCGAGAACAGGTTTTGAATGAACTCTGATGTTACCTGTTATCACTTCCTCTGAAGTCTCAGCCTCCTCTGCTGTAAGAGTGTAAGCCTGACCTCTACCACGCCCTGCTGCAGTCCTGGCTCCTCTCTGGACTGGGCGAACAACATGCTGTGGCGGAAGGGGAAGAGCTCTCCTCATCACTGGTCCCTGATTCCTCTGCCCAAGTGGCCCTGGTAGCACTCTCTGTCCATTGGGTCCTGGAAGTGCTGGCAAAGTCTGGTTGGCTACCCCCAATCTCCTGTGTGGACAGGTCTCTATAGAATGATCCCGTGATCCACACACCAACACAACCCATTTGCCCTCCGGCAATTCTGACGAATGTGGCCCGGCTTCTGACAATAGCTACAGAATGTAAATGGTTGGGCCGTCTGGTAAGGAGCTGGTCTGAATGGTTGTCTCTGAACCTTTGCTGCTCTATATGGGCCTCCTCTTTCCATTGGTACAAATGGCCTCTTCATGGTCTGGCTCCCCATCTGGTCAACTTTCTTCTTCTCAAGCCCACGCTCCACCTCTCGAGCTATGGTGAGAACCTCAGAATAAGTCTTCAGCTGCTGAGGCATTAGGAATACTTGTATATCCATCTGTAGGCCCTGCTGAAATCTGCTTGCCCGCTTCTCCTCATCCGTTACCATGTACGGCGCGAAGCGGCTAAGTCTAAGAAACTCCGCGGCATACTCATCCACGGACTTGTTCCACTGCTGGAGTCTGATGAACTGCTCCTCCATGTCCTTCTGAGCAGTAGCGGGGAAGAATCTGCTGTAGAAACTCTTGGAGAACGTGTCCCAGGTGACAGGCTTCTCCAGTCTGGCCTCTTCAGCAAGCCACCAAGTTCTAGCTACATCTTTCAACTGAATCTTGGCGACCTCAACTTGGTTCTCCTTTGGTACTCTGGCTGCATTCAGTAGATCTGTGGTGTCTGTCAGCCATTGTTCAGCATCCAAGGGCTTCTCTTCTCCCGTGAAGATGGCTGGCTGCAGCCTCCTGAAATCTGAAATATTCCCCGGCCTCTGCTCTTTTGGAGCTGTCAACTCTTGCCGGAGAAGTTCCGTCTGCTGCTGCTGGTTCTCCATCATGGTCTGAATGACCCTCAGAATGTCCACATTCTCTCCCGTGGGTCCATTCGACGCTTGCCCGGAGTGGTTTCTACCCGTTCTCCTCTCCATACCGAGTTGGGAAAAGATAACTGGAATTTGGAAACAAATGGAAGGAGTTTAGGATACAAGGGAATGAATCAAGGAAGGAATCAAGAAGGACTTAATAACTTTGTATATTGTAGTTGGCATTAGCAAATTTCAGTAATTTGCTGCTTGGTTGTACTATAGGTGTGAGAGCCTAAGCTCTGATACCAACCTGTAACGCCCCGATTCCACGGATACGGGGACGTTACTGCGACGTATATACGTAGGTCATAAATTGCCCCCACGCATATACGCTAAGCATAAAAGTACAACAAGGATCAGAGTACAACACAAAGCGTGGTATATTCTTATGCCAACCCAAGATATACACATACAAAGTTATCACAGGATATTATAAAGTATTACACATTACATGTGTATTACATCATAACCAAGTCCAAAAGAATAATATACAATATGTATACAAAAAGCTCACGAGTAGGATGGAGGTCCCGTGAGTCAAAAAGGAGGAGTCTGGCACGAGGGGACTGGAACTAGTCCGCCTGCTCACTAAGGTAAGCTTGGTCCTCTGTGGATGGCTCCACTTCGTTCCAAGCTTCGGAATCTGAATGTGCAAATCCAAGGAGTCAAGACGTATAACAATAAACAAACTATAGCCAAGTGGCTAAGGGACATGAATAAGGAAGGATGAAACGGTTATAAGGAATATCAACTAACAAGTATGAAAAGCATGAAGAAATAAAATCCTAATACAATGAATCTACAGTTAACGTCTTATTATTATTACTTGTCTTACTGTGATATCTAACTATGTGACCCAGCGTCCCAGAGCACATAGATCCATATCCTAGTAAAGCAAGGTTGTTATTGGAAACAGCGGTTGTATCGACGAACTATGTTTACAGTGGACCCCGTACATGCCCGGGATAACGGTCCAGGATTGTTCCGTTGCTTGGTGACGGAAGCCAGCCGCTAGGCTAAACAGGAGGGACTTATGTATGCCCTTAACATGATGGTACCAGTAATAGAGGGAGCAAGCACTCCCCTCGGTCCCCTGGAGGCCCACAGGTCAGACCGGAACATGAGTTGCACAACATTCCTAAAGCCACTGTAAACACGAACACATATCGATATCCGCATGTTTTCCCCCGACCCATATGTAAGTTGGTCCATTTTATACAAAAGTCAAGTGTATCATGCTTGGTTCAAGTGATGGCATGATAAGTGGTGATATTCACTATTTAACAAGTTATGGAATGATAATGTACAATAACAAGTCATGAAGTAATATGAGGTAAGATTCATCAAGTAACATGTCATATAATACCAGTTATGAAGCATGAACAAAAATAATATGCCATACATGTATCAACAATAAGATCCAAATTCAGAACAGAATCAACTAAGTCAAACAGTCAGAATTAGTCGACTAGGTGGAAGGGTTAGTCGACTATTAGGGGTCTTAAGTCGACTACTAGTCTGGATGAGTCGACTAAAACTGGGAAACAGAGAGTTGGGTTCTGTTTCAGGGAAAGTTAGTCGACTAGGGTTGTAAGGGTAGTCGACTAACAGGGAACTACTAGTCGACTAATGGATACTTAAGTCGACTAAGTATGGGATACAGAGAGTTGATGTTATATTTCAAGGAAACAGGAGTCGACTAGGGAGGAGTGGGTAGTCGACTAGGGGTCCTAAGTCGACTAATATTTTGGATGAGTCGACTGGAACCGAGAGTTGGTGTTTTCTGGTCCAGGGAAAGATTAGTCGACTAGGTTAAAAATATAGTCGACTAGGGGGGTCTAGTCGACTGGTAACATGGCTTAGTCGACTAAAACTGTGAAATCAGAAAAGGTTAAGTTTCAACTAAGGTGGGTTAGTCGACTGGTCCCTAGGTTAAGTCGACTAATCGTGGGAAAAACAGTAACAGAACAGATTTTCTGGTGGTTGTTCTTGATGATCTAAATATAGGATTTTTATGGCACAAGTGTGCATGATTTGTCAACACAAGTATACAAAGGAGTTCACAAGTCCTGGTGAGTAGATATACTCACTAGGAATGGTTTGATTGAAGCTTTACGAGTCCGGGAAGAGTGTGGTCGTCAAATGGCACCTATGTGATCCTTGGCGACGAAAAGAGCTACGATTCAAGCTCCAAATCAGTTGCTTGAGCTAGAGGTGAAGATCTTGAGGTGTTCTTGGAGTTAGGGTTTGAGATGGAGAAGGAAATGGTGAAGGCTAAACTCTTGGTGAAGTGAAGAAAAGAGTAAAAGAATGTAAAGGGAATCTTATATAGGATTTGATTTTTGTAAAGGAGATGCAATTAAAGAAATTGAGAGGGGTTTATTGCAAAATAGGGGAGGGGATGGGTGTCCCTCTCCTTGGCCACTTGGCCGGCCATGGGGGAGAGAGAGAGGGGCATTAAATGGGGGTTGGTGAGGTTATGTGGAGTTGGAATTTTGGAAGAGATTTGGATTTTTTGAAAAAATGGGAAAAGTTTGTGGTTGTGGAGAAAGAGGAATAAAGGAAAAGGAAAAATGGAAAGAAATTCATAAAGGAAGGTATTTACTCTAACTTGGAAATTGAAAATATTGAAAACATGGATTCCTAGGTTTAGGTCATGTATGCGGAAAACATTTCGGAAAATACCGAAATCGTCCGAAATTCAAGTATCTCGGAACGACTCGTAAATTTTACCAAAAATCAATAATAATATATGAAGACTAATAGTGAAATCCTTTTTAAGAAATACTTTATAGTTTTAAAACTAAAAATCCCGGAATCAGTTATCTACCGACTCCGTTGGAATTTTCATAAATTCATAAAATTCTCAGAAAAAGTATTTAGATAGAAAACAGGATTCTAAGAAATAAAGCCTAAAGGACTTTCTAGAAATTCCTAACTGTTTGGAAAATAAAAATTCAGGAATCGATCAGCGACACTGGTCGACACCGGTTTTTGAAGAAATTCATTTTAATTCAGGAAAAATCCAGAAAATCATATAAAATCAAATATATTGGAAAATGATATTTAAAATTAAAATCGATCAATTACGGGAGGTAAATCGAAAAATACGATCGAAAAGCTGAATACTCAACTAAGTACGTATTCCGGAAACGGGGTATTACACGCCTTGATGTTGAGACGCAGGTGTCGAGCCCACGCGCCTTGATGTTGAGACGCGGGTGTTGGACCCTCGCGCCTTGGTGCTGAGCCTTCGCGTCTAGAACTTGAAACTCTGCTTTTTAATGGCTTGTCTTTTAGTGATTTTTAGATAGCCTACAGAACCCCCTCCAAAGTTTTCGATATTCCGCAGTTAAATGGGACGGATTTCGAAATACTTTGGATTTTAGCCGCATTCACCTTTATGACTGGACTGTTAACGCTCCGGGTTTGATCTTATCTGGAGTTGGTCTTCGTGAGTGTACTGTTGAACTCTTTGAAGGCACCAGAGTTGATCGTGTTGAGTGTCTCGATACACAGTCTAAACCTCCCCGATTGCTTTTAGTCTGTCATGGACGCGCTTTAAGCCAGGAGTGGACGATCGTCTGCTTGTGCCAGTGTACTGTTAAAACTGATTTGCAGAAGCAAAGACTGAACGCCAGTTCTTTTTGAAGAGCAAAGATAGTACTGCTTTACAGACGCGACTTTTATGGGGTGCGTCTTTTGGAAATGGAAACGCGACTGATATTCCATAAAGCAGACGCGATGTTCAGCCGGGCTGGAAAGACACGAACTTCTTAGGGAGACGCGACTTTTTGAATGCATTTATGGCGGTGATGACGGGGCATGTCCATCGAAGAGGCGCGGCCGTCGGGTGCGAATCTGTGCCATGTCATGATTGCACTGCCAGTTGGCCTGGGGAACCGACGGGATTTCACCTTTTGGCGCGCGGATTTTCCGGTTCATTAAATGATCTGTTCCACGTGTCAAGCGATGACTCGCTGCAGAGTCATGGCGCATGATCTTCGCGAATCATCAAAACGATTTCTTCCACGCGTCAAGCGATGACTCGCTGCAGAACTAATCGAGCCACGCGCCGCGTATTTTCGCGAATCCTTGTGCCTATAAATGGCAACGATCAGAGAGATACCTCTTCTTCTCCGAGCACATTTGTTTAGAGTTTTTAAGAAAAAGAGTTCTTCTTTCTCTGTTCATCTCCATTACTGGATTCTTAATCACCAATGGCACCCAAGACCAAGCCAACCGCATCCTCTTCAAGAACGACCGTCACCGAGGCCCAGAGGGGCGGTTCCTCCGCGCAGGAAGTCTCTTTCCCAGGTATAACGCCGTTTAGGCTTGAACTTCACCATTAATGGGAGTTCATGGAACCCCAAAAAGATATCTTTTGGAGGAGAACCATTAACACAGAAAACAAACCGTGTTTGATTCTCAGACGCGGTCTCAGACGCGGTCTTTGAGTTGATAACCAAGGCGCGGGTTTGATGACCCGGTGCCAGCGAGTCCTGTATTTCGGATTCTTCACTTAGAATATTTCTAATTGTGAAGGGTTCGGACGCGGACTTGAAGATTTTTTATCAGGTGCAGGTTTTTGATGAATCTTGCACCTGAGCCCAAGTACTTAGAGACTTTTCATAAGTCTTGGTTTGCAAAACGCGGATTTGATCCCGCGGGTCTTACGCCTGGATGCGGATTTGCAGGTCTGGACGCGGATTTGATAATTCCTGCGTCCAGTATTTCTTCTGCGTCTGGACGCAGATTCGCAGGCTGGACGTGGACTTAATAATTCCTGCGTCCAGTATCTCTTCTGCGTCTGGACTATAGACACTTAGCATTTTTTTTAATAAGGTGTCTGATTAAGTGTCCTTTTCTTTTGCAGTACCACACCCTTCTGCCCCACTCGCCAAGAAGCGCCACTTTGGACATGTAGGTGGTGCTGACCGTGATCTGGCCTTTGTGCTACGAAGGACAGTACCTGTGACTGCTGACAAGTCACAGGAGCGCCAGAAAAGGCTCTCTAATGTTGATATGACAACCCTTCGGGTGCTTATGACCGATGCAGCATTCACAACGGATGATCGCGTCAAGCTGGAGAAGCCCGCTTTCTTCTTCGGAGATCGTATCGGCGATGGCGGCTATTCCATGTATGATGGAAATTATAGATGGCTCCGCCAGATAGGGGACAGAAGATTCTTTCTTTCATACATGGAGAGGATGTTCCCGCTGTCTTATCTCCAGCACATGTCCGTCCCTCGGAAGATGACATGGGACGTTTCCCGCTACGTCCCTGAGATTACCCTCGGTGACTTGGGCTCCCAGAAGGTATACCGTCATGATGGTCATGATAGGGCAGTTCTAGGCCTGTTTCCCGGGTCACGCAAGTCTGAGCTCCCAGTTGGAGAGATACCAAAACTCAGCACTACCTTCCTCAACGCGTTTATGAAAGCGGAGGGTGATTTTCCGGTTGAGTTCCGTGCGCCCGGGTGGGTTCATTCCACCGAGAAGTATTGGTGGTGCAGGATGGTGAGCTTCGTCCTTGCCGATCTTGGAGATCTGCTAGATCATGTGGGACTGTACCCAGCAGTCAGGGTCGTGCAGTATGGCATCCCGCCGAGTTCTCAGAACTTCTTCGGGGTTCTGGAGCGTTACAATTCTTTGACGGGGACATTCTTCACCCCGGTCGGAGAGATGGGCCTTGCACTGCACGAGTTGCATGAGGTCTCGGGGCTGGCAACAGGGGATTCTCCCTATGAGGAATATATCCCAACCACTGAGGAGCTCAACCTTATGAAGAAAGGGTCTCCTCAAATGTACGAGACTTATTGGGAAGTGCTATGTCACTTCCATATTTGCGGTCAGATAACCACTTGGAGGTCGGGAGGAATCAAGCAGCTGTCTTGGGCCAGCTATCTGTTTAACAACGTCAATAAGAAAGACCATCCAATAACCCGACTGGCTCCCAGCTCCGACGAGGAGATTGCCGACAGGATCGCCCAGGCTCCGGAAGGCTTCTACACCACGGTTTCGAACGAGGACGGTTTCGAACCTGACATGGTCTTCGAAAGCTTTCACCATCAAGCCCGGACCCCTATCTCCGATCGAGCATTGTTGGCGGGCTTCTTAATGCTGTGGCTAAAGCGTTGTGTGGTGCCCACGCTGCCACATGAAGTCATTGTTGCCGACGTGGTGTACCCGGCGGTGCTCCTGGCCTATGGCAGTCCTATAGCCCTTCTTCCGGCCATGGCGGCTGGCATTCACAGCGGGTTGCGGGCGTTAACCCAGGCTTTCTGCGAGGCAGGGAAGGCTGTTGACTCCCATGGCAAGCCGATCCTTGACTCAGAGGGGAAGCCGACGGTGAAGCGCCCCAACCCTCGGATCGAGCTGCCTTACACGTACCTCATGGCTTGGTACGTGATGCACTGCCCTTCCCTGATGACGCCGGTGTCTTGGAGTGAGGGTTTCGCCCCTTTTGTACAGCGGTTGGAGGGTTCGGACTGGCGTAATACTTATATGTATTTCGTCCGGAAGTGCATTTCAGATGCTTCGAACTACCAGCTCAATCGCTGCTTCCCCGAGATCCCTGGTGCATCTTTCGGGATCTATTTACTGATTTCGCGGGCCCAGATGACTTCACGAGGTTGTCCACGGGGGTCTTCTGGTGGTTGATCAACATTCGGCCCGGATATGTGCTTTTCCGGCAAGGGACTTCATGCACAATCGAGCCGTACATGCCGAATCGTTTCGCCCGACAGTTCGGCTACGATCAACTCTACGTCGGCAATCCCAATGCTTGACTCGCCTTCGAAGGGAACTTGTTCGAAGGTGCTCGGGCTTGGTACTACAGTGTGGCCGGAGGGACGGAAGCAACTTTCCGTCTACCTATCGAGGGATCAAAGTGCCGTATGAGCTTCAGCTTCTGCTCCTGGTACTTCCAAGTCAACCAGACATCATACTTTGTTCCGGAGTATTCATGCATTGAGAGTATCAATGCAAATCTCGAAGCAAGGTCGGAGTCTGAAAAACGCTCGCGAGGCGTCGAGCAGTACCTGAAGGCTCTGAGGGAGGTCGGGAGAAGGTCAAGGGAGGAGCCGCGAGCAACAAGGGCGGAGCCGCGACCAACAAGGGCGGAGCCGCGACCAACCAGGGCTCGACAGGCGGTGAGCAAGCGTCGTCAAGGCTCTACTTCCACTGCTGAGCCTGCCCCAAAGAAGATCCGGAGAGACTTGACGGCTGCAGTTTCTCGATCCGCGGACATCCCTTCTGGTGTTGGGAGCCGAGGGAGGAAGAGGTGGACAAGGATGACACTCCCTTAGTCCATGCCCGCAGGTTACACCGCAGGAGCCTCAGGATTGCAGAGGAAGGGGAGCCTGCTGACAGACCCACTGCCACTGACGAGACCGAGCAGCTCGAGATCGATATAATGAGCGGAGGCAATGTTGAGATTCCGAGGATCTCAGCTCAGCCCGAGTCTTCCTCAGCTCAGAGGAGGGATGAGGCACAACAGCCTGGGTCTCCTTCTGTCTTCATCTCCAGTCCTCGGATGGTTGACCCCAGCCCTACCACTGGGGTGTTTAGAGGCAAGGCTCCGGCTACCGAGACCTCTCACGTTGAACTGTCGTCTTCCTCATCCGCAGAGGAAAGCGATTTTGAGGATGAGGTCGACTATGGTGACGAACCCACTCCTCTTGATCCGAGTAAATTCTCACACATCTCGGAGGAGGAAATACATAGGTGCGAGCCGTTGACGGTATCACCACTGGCGGTAGTTACTCCCACTGAAGGTATTCTTTTCACCTTCTGACCTGATTTTCCTTTTCATTTTGAAGAGGAGGCTTTAACATTCTCCTTTTATGCTGCAGGATTAGCTGAGGATACCGAGGCTGCAACCTCCTCGCATATCGAGGAGATGGTGCAAGAGTTGACCCAGCCGGAAGGAGTTGAGACTCCAGCTGCCGAGACTTCTACTCTGCAGGGAGAGGAGGCCACCACTGAAGTCAGGGAGACTTCTCCTCTGCAGGAAGAGGAGGCCACCACTGAAGTCAGGGAGACTTCTCCTCTGCAGGGTTCGCCCAAGGATTCGACATCTCTGGACCTTCAGCTTGATAAGGAAGTTTTGATGTCTCGGATGTTTCTCTTTTTACCATTCTGGCTAATGTTGAGATAACTTGCAGAGAGAACTGAGGGGGCCCAGGTAGAGAGTCTGACGGTCAGTGTCCCTCCGGAAGGCCACACGGCCCAAGCCTTGGTTGAGGTTTCTGAGGAGGTCGAGCTCACTACCCTGTCATCGGCTGTGGAGGTTCCTGCAGAGGTGGTACCCCCAGAAGCGCCAGTGGCTGCTCCTGCTCCTGCCGTACCCGTGGTCAGCTCGACTCTTGCACCAACAGAGCCGATCTACATCCCCCACCCCGTGATAGAAAGGGGATCGGAGAGCACTTCGGATGATGATATCATGGAGCTTTTGACACGCCAGGCGGTGCAGCAGTTCCTTACCTCGATGCGAACATGCATCGATTTCGTCCTGACTAGGGGTAGCTCCCTTGACTTCGCCCAGATGTTTCTCGAAAACCAGGTCGAGAACATCAAGTTGGCCGGAGGCCCTTCGCTAGCCCAGGCGAGTCAGCTGCTGGTGGATCAGCTGGGACAGCACCTGAGAGAGCTTCGATCCCTGGAGGATGATGCCGGTTCATCCCACGAAGCCCAAGAAACGCTGAATAGGCTCCTTGTTGCTCAAGAGCAGGAGCGAAGAGAGGTGGAGGAGAAGATCACCGATAGCACTCGTCTTCTTGAACGTGTCCAGGCTGATCACCAAAGGCTGGCGATTGAGTCCGAGGAGTCAGAGACGATCATACAGGCCGCAAAGTAGGCTATCCTTGACTCTCAGGCTGTTATAGCCAGGGCTGAGGCCATGATTGTCTTCAACGAACAGAGGCTTGCTACCTCTGAAAAGAGGCTAGCGGAGTTAGAGGTTGCCAAGGCGCAAGCTGAAGCGGACCTCTCTGTTCGTTCGTCCGAGCTGGAATCCCTCCGAGTGCAAGCGCAGGGATTTTTGTCTGAAGCGGATCTGTGGGCCCGAGCTCTCATGGAGGTTGAGAAGGCGCGTCAACATAAGATACATCGCCTTAGAGAGCAAATCCGTTCTTTGGCGGACCAGGACTTGTAGCCTTCTCTCTTTTTTTTTAAGAAAAGGACACTCTGTTCACTAAGAGTGTTTTGTATTAACTTTTATCATTTTTGATATAATAAAAGTCTTTGAAGTTTTTGGTTCCACCTCCTTCGTTGCCTTGCTGAGGATGAATTCGACCTCTTGATCACAATCTTTGATTAACTGACTGTGAATGCTGAACTTAGGTGAGACTAAGTTCTTTAAATGAAACGCGGCGTTTGACCCATAGGACCTTAGGCAGAACTAAGCCCTTTTGATGAGACGCGACATTGGTTCATAGGGACTTAGGTGGAACTAAGTCCTTTTGATGAGACGCGGCGTCAATTCATGGAGAGACGCGATCATCAGCTCATAAGAACTCAGATAGAACTAAGTCCTTTTGATGAGACGCAGCATCAATTCATGGAGAGACGCGGTCATCAGCTCATAAGAACTCAGATAGAACTAAGTCCTTTTGATGAGACGCAGCGTCAATCCATAGGGAGACGCGGCGGCGCCAACTCGCAGAGAGAAACGCGGCTTTGAGTAACGCGAGTCTGTCCTGCCAATGAAGACGCGACTCGAGCGGACGCGAGGGACGCAGCCTTATGTATTTTCCCCTTAATCTCAGAATGGACTAAGTCCTTTGCTGAGTCAAGTGCTTTCCCTTAAAATGGGCCCTGTTTGCTGAAGGGACGCGATTCTGAGTCACGCGGACTTTCCTTTGGAACGCAGGTGGACGTCATTCATTCTGAAAAAGGAGACGCGGGTTCCAGACGCGGTTTTCCCATCTGCGTATCGATGTAACTTCCAGACGTTACATGCGGCCTGACATAAAGATTTTATGAGATCTTTGAACGTCAAGTCTTCACTGACGATTGAACGTCAAGTCTTTACTGACGATTGGGAAACCGGGTCATCCGTTGTTTCCCGAAGCAGTTGTCCACGCGTCGGTTCTTCATTGGACTTGGGCGTTAATACCCTTTAATGTAAAACCGGCGCTGGCGGTTGTAGACCAGCGTCTTCAACGTTTCCCGAAGCGACCCTCCACGCGTCAGCTTCCCATTGGACTTTGACAATCGTGCGGTCATTAAGGCCGACGGTTCCAATTGATGAACCATTAATGACAGTTATCAGGGGCTGCCTATAAATAGCGGTTCCTTCTCTCCCTTTAACAGTCCATACTGTGTTCTTTTTGAGAGCGAGTGCTCTGAGAGTTTCTGTCTTCTCCCTTCAAGGACTTCACCAGGGGTTTGCCTCCATGGATGAAGATGACCCAGAGCTTTCATGCTTCTGTTTGGTCTCTTCAGAAGATTATCACTGTCAAGTGATTTCAATAACAGAAAGCGTCTCTCTGAACTCCTTTTATGTCCGCGCTTCGATGCAGAGAGTTACACTCTTAATAGAGGTCTCTGCGGGTACGCCTTCTTGGTTTGGCATGACATTTTTAACTCAGCCAGGTTTGAACTTTGATATCTCTCAAAGAGATATTATCATCTGGATGAAGTCTTAGTTGGTGCATTCTTTTTCTGGAATTTGCGCCATCGACTTGAACTTCTCTGGACGCGAGCACAGAAGTCTTTGGCACTTGGCGCTGGCTTTGCTCATGAAGCTCGCGTTTTAAGGCCACTGACTTGGATGAATTCCAACTCGTGCTGAAGGTTTCAGACCCGAATTTTGCAACCCCTGTTCCCTCGACAGGGAGATGGCGATTTTCGGCGTCTGAGTCCTTTCGCGCCTTGTGTTTTCGGCGCGGGCGCAAAATGAGACCGCGTTTGAATCCTGTGTGTGGCACAGTTTTGATTCGCGTCTGCTTCTGTTGACGCGGTATTTTGACTCACTGCGCGGGCTCATTCCCGCGTCTGAAGTTTTCGACAATAGCCGCGTCTGTCACTTAGTTTTCTTTGTTGAAGTATACTAAGTTCCAGATTTTCTAACCCCCTTGTTTATTCCTTGTAGGTAGGCTTGATTGTCCTTTTTCAGGTTCGCTGGGCCCCTGGAAGAATATTCCGGTCGGCGAACTCGTTCGATGTTCATATACAAGGGAATATATTATAGTCCTCATCGTCTACAAGGGAATATATTATGTCCCTGACGAGGACTTAACCCTCGCCAAGGTCTCTTCAGATCCACTGCACCAGTCATGCCTGCTGGCAAGAGATGGTCAGGGTAAGTATGGCGGCGAGGAGGTTACGGTGGATACAGTGGCAGATAGGATCCTCTTCCTCTCCCACTCCAGAAGTGACATCGAGGACACTCCATGTTTGTTGGATGGCCTTCTGGCGAGAGAGATGCTCATGAATGAAGGGTTGCAGGGCTTTCTGCTGCCACTGGACCTCAAGAACACTATTGCTCTTAACTTAGTCAGCTAGGGCTCTTCCGATGTTTACGTCATGCACCATAGTGCAACCGGCTCCAATTGTCGCCACAGTTTGGCACTTCTTCAGACATCGTGCACTTGAAATTAGGTGCGGCTTCAAGGAGTGAGTACGGCCTCTGAGAGAGAGAGGGACTTCTTTGTACTCCTTAATTGTAACACTCAATCTTATTGTTTAAGAGAGCGTTTTGTATCACTTTCGTATGCCTGGATATAAATAAAAGTGACACTTTTCTTTTTGCCTCTTTCATTGTCATGAACTTTTTGTCTTCAGTTAGACTCATAGAAGCAAAGAATCTTTGACTTTGTCAAAATTATGATGATAATCTTAATAAGTCAAACTTTGTAGGGAAAGATCCTATTTCGGGAACTCTCACAATACTGTCAGAGGTGTAATATTAACTTGATAGAGATGAAATAATTTTTGGTGGACCTGCCACTTTATAAGAGAAAGTGACAAGTAGAATTGGTACCCCCAAGGAGGGTGAACTTTTATCAAGTGTTTGGGATTAACTTGATTGAGCTCAGCTGGGGATTTGATGGAAACACTGTTGATGGTGTAGTATTAACCTAACAATATTTTTAGGTAGACTTGTTATTCTGTTGAAGAGAATAACAAGTGAGACTAGACTCGTGGGGAATCTAGGAAAGTTTGTTACCGTTAGAGGTGTGATATTAACTTAACGGGTTGAAAGTGGTCTTGTCAGAAGTGTAATGTTAACTTGACAAGGATGTGAGTCAGAGGTGTGATATTAACTTAACTCAGAAGTGTCACTGTCATAGGTGTAATGTTTAACTTGACAGTGAGGGTAATGCTAGAGGTGTAATGTTGAACTTAGCATTGGTCATCTCGGCTTGTGTAAGGAAGTCCGAGGGAAAGTCATGGCCATAGGTGTATTGTTTAACTTAGCAATGACTTGATGCTAGAGGTGTAATGTTAACTTAGCATCATCCATTTCAGCTTCGATATGGAAGTCTGAAGAAAAGTGACTATCAGAGGTGTAATATTAAACCTGACAGAAACCTGATTACTGTTTAGAGGTGTAGTGTTAAACTTTAACAGTAATTTGTCAGAGGTGTAGTATTAACTTGACCAAGATTGACTCATGATAAGAGCAATTTGAGGACCTGTCATTCTATTGGTGAGAATTGACAAGTGGGAATTTGAAGTGCCAGAGGTATAGTGTTAACTTGGCAAATTTGAAAGTTTGATACTCCGTGTAGAGTTGACAAATAAAATTTGTACTCGACAAGGAATATTGAAAAGTTTCCATTACCAGAGGTATAGTGTTAACTTAGTAATGGTTGTATTTTGTAGACCTACCATTCTGTGGATGAGAATTGGTAAGGGATTTTGGAGGAAAGAGTGGAGCCAAGTCCACTTAGGATTTTTAGCAAACCCTCAGCTATCAACGGATTTGAGGTGCCTTTACCAACTACCGTTTGAGTTGGGCTAGCCATGCTATTCCCCTCAGCATGATGAGTTGTCGAAGACTTATGTTGGGCTTAAAGGCCAATCATTTTCCTCTATCCTTAGCCGTCGGGGGCGTCAGATGTTATAATGAAGAAATTCTTCTTACTTTGATCAGAGGTGTACTTTTAACTTGATCAGCGGAAGAATACCATCTAAGGATAGTATTTCTTCAGGAACCTGCCATTGATCGGCATCATGAGTGTATCGCCATTTGAGGTTATGAGGCGATATGACCCATTCGAGTAGACTGACTCTACTACAAATGGTCCTTCCCATTTGGGTTAGAATTTTCCTTTTGTCTTGTGCGTCATTACCATGGGTCTTCTGACGGCTAAGACAAGATCGCCTTTCTTGAAAGTTCGCATTTTAACTTTCTTGTTGAAGGCTCTGGTAATACGAGCTTGGTAGAGCTCGATTTGTTGTTGGGCCTGCAGACGTTTATCATCCAAGGCCTCCAGTTCCTGGAGTCGCTGTCGATGCTTCTCCTCTGTTGTCATCTCCGCTGTCAAGGCCACGCGTAGAGATGGAATTTGGATTTCCAGTGGGAGCACGGCTTCACACCCGTATACCAAAGAAAATGGCGTAGCTTTAGTTGGGGTTCGCACAGTTGTGCGATAGGCCCATAAGCATTCACCCAACTTGTTGTCCCAGTCTCGTTGACTTTTCGAGACGAACTTTTTGAGAAGCTTGCCAATAGTCTTGTTGAAAGCTTCTGCGAGGCCATTAGCGGCAGGATAGTATGCCGTCGAGGACACACTCTGGATTCTGAACTTAGCGCAGAATCTCTGAAAAGCCTGGCTGATGAACTGAGGTCCATTGTCATGGACAATTCGCTGAGGTACACCGAAACGGTAAATAACGTGATGTTTCACGAACTTGATCACGTTAGACGATTTTACCTCCTTCAAAGGGATGGCTTCGGCCCATTTAGAGAAGTAATCGGTTATTGCCAAAATAAACCGATGTCCTTTTGATGATGGTGGGCTGATAGGGCCAACCACATCCATCCCCCACATTTCAAATGGCCAGGTAGAGGTCGTAGAGTGGAGGTAGCCTGGTGCTTGATGGATGAAATCGCCATGCACTTGGCAAGCGTGACATCTTTTAGCATAAGTGACGACATCGGCAATCATCTTGGGCCAGTAGTAACCCAATCTTTGGAGTCGATGTGCCAGTTTTGGGCCAGGTTGATGGGCTCCACACATACCGTCGTGGGCTTCTCTCAATACCTCTTGGGCTTCTTTTGGTGAGAGGCACCGGAGCAAGATCCCGTCATGCGATCGACGATACAATGTTCGCGTAATCGCATTATAATAGAATTTGGGGGCTTTCTTTCGAATGGCCGCCGCTTCTTTGGTGTCTTCAGGCAGAATGTCGTATAAGATGAAATCAATGTAGGGGAATCGCCAGTCTCTAAGTTCTGGGCCGGTTGACAATTCCAGCGCTTCTTTGCTTTGAGAATCTCCCCTTGACTCCTGATAGCCCTCGAGAGCATTTCTCGGGCAATATAGGTCGTGGCTGTAGACGAATATCTTCTCCATTGCTCCAGCTGGAAGAGCTAAGGAGGCCGCGAGGGATGCGAGTGCATCCGCGTGCGCATTTTGCCTGCGCGGTACATGGTCGATGTAGAAGCTTATAAACCCCTCGGCCATGCGGATAGTTGCGTTGTGGTAGGGTACTAGGTCCTCATGTCTGACTTCGTACTCCCCGCGAACTTGGCTGACGATGAGTTTAGAGTCGCCGTATGCCTCGAGATTTTTAACGCCAATCTCATCGGCGAATTGCATCCCAATCAAAAGAGCGTTGTACTCCGCCACATTGTTGGAACAAGGCTCAGTTAATGAGACAGCTCGGGGAATCACATAATTTTGTGGGGATACGAGTACTACTCCTACCCCCGCTACTACGTGTCCCTTTGGGCTTGTCCTTGATGCACCGTCGAAGAAAAGTTGCCATACTTGACTTTCGAACGATGTCTGAGTCAGGCAGGCTTCAGCAACTTCATCTGGTAGATCCTCGTAGACTTTGGCTACCCTCGGATCTGGGTGCTCAGCTAGGAAATCCGCCACTGCTTGTCCCTTAATAGCCTTTTGTGGTAAAAAGTGCATCTCATATTGGGATAGCAATATGGCCCATTTTGCCAGCCGGCCGTTTAATGATGAAGGCTTAGTCATAAGTAACCTCAGGGGGTTAACTTTTGATATGACGTTTATAGTTTGGCCTACCAGATAGTGCCGCATTTTCTGAATAGCGAACACTAATGCCAAACATTCCTTCTCGATCGGGTTATACCGATGTTCGGCTCCGATCATTGTTCTACTCAGATAGTAGATTGCTTGCTCACGTCTGTGATCATCATTCTGAGCTACTAGAGCTCCCAAAGAATGATCCATTGCCCGGACGTACACCAGGAAAGGCTTTCCGGATACCGGAGCTGCAAGGACTGGTGGTTGGGTGAGGTATTGCTTGATTTCCTCGAACGCTTGTTGGCAAGCGTCATCCCAAATGAATGAGACACCCTTCTTCATTAACTTAGAGAAGGGTTGGCATCTTCCGGAGAGGTTTGAGATAAACCTGCGGATGTACGCCAATCGTCCCTGCAATCCCCTGAGTTCTTTGAGATTTTTCGGGGGTTGCATCTCTTGGATAGCGCGAACCTTTTCCAGGTCCAAGTGAATTCCGGTGGATGTTACAACAAATCCTAAGAATTTGCCACTGGCCACCCCCAGGAAGGACTTTGTGGGATTCATCTTCAATTAATGAGCCCGCATGATGTCGAAGACCACCTTCAGGTCCGCTATGTGATCACCTTTAGTGCGACTTTTTACCGCGATGTCATCAACATAACATTCCACCGTTTTACGTATTTGCTGATGGAAAATGACGTTCATGGCCCTTTGGTATGTTGCCCCTGCATTTTTCAGTCCGAAGGGCATGACGGTGTAGCAATATACCCCTAGAGGTGTCCTGAAGGAGGTATGCTTTTCGTCATCAGGATACATTTTGATTTGGTTGTATCCTGAGAATCCGTCCATGAAGGACATTCGTTCGAATCCACAAGTATTGTCAATCATGACATCTGTGATCGGCAATGGGAATTCGTCCTTGGGGCAGGCCTCGTTTAGATCGCGGAAGTCGATGCAGATCCGGATCTTCCCGTTCTTCTTGGCGACGGGGACGATGTTGGCTACCCAGTCGGGATGTTGTTCTTCCCTGATGAAGTCAGAATCAATAAGTTTTCTGACTTCTGATTGAATTGCCTCCATTATTTCTGGACGAAACCGTCGCTGCTGTTGTTTGACAGGCTTTACGTCTGGATTGATGTTGAGGCGGTGCATAGCCACCTGAGGATCGAGTCCTGGCATGTCCTCATAATTCCAGGCGAAGACGTCTATATACTCTTGTACAAGAGATATTAGATCCTTTTTCTCCGAAGGTGACAGGCCGTCACTTATGAAGATGGGCTTAGGGTTAGCCTCATCTCCTAGGTTGATCTGAACAACCTTGTCTTCTGTGGGTGGCTCGCGCTGTTCAAAGCGAGTGTCTCAAAGAGCATTTAAATGTTTGATCCAAGGATCTGTATCAGATTGGATCATTTCTTCATTTCCATCTTCCAGGTGGCTTGTCGAAACCATGTTCACTGAAAGTTCCTTGAAGATGTTGCCGACACTGACATCTGACTCCCAAGATGATGTGTCTGAAGAGTAATCGTTGCTCGACGATTCTTGAGAATCGGAGGCTGATGGGACCGGAGTTGATACATGCCCAACCCCCGGCGCGTCCGATGATAATAATCGGGGGCCTTCCCTTTCGGCACAAAGGATCGAAGCAGCGTCCTCCCTCCTTTGCCGAAGTTTAACCCGGGTCTGTTGGTCAGGTCGTACCCCATGCATCTCATCATTTTGAGTGCTTTTGGTTCATAATGACCGAACTGAGGGGATTCCTCCTCGCCTTCCAATTCTTCGCGGGGCGTTGGTTCAGACGAGATTCGCCCAAAAAGAATTAGTTTTTGGCCTTTCCGTCTTGCTGGAACCATAAATATAGATTCTTGCGCATTACCATTATCTTGGTATGTCTCGAAGGACGACTTCACTGGTACATGCAACGATGTCAAAGCATCTATTGCCGACCAGGGGTCATCGTCTACTTCGGTGCTAGTGTCTGATGGTACTGAATCAGAAGCAAACACAAAAAATACGCAAAATCTAAATCTTCATTAATATACCAACCGCCTACATCGTCGGTGGTATTATCAACATCGAGCTTATTAGTGCTCTTTATAAGTGGTTCTAACTCCCACAGGCACTCTTCTTTCTCGGGCTCCGTGTCAGCTTCGTTACCAGAGTCTGGCTCCTCTGGTCGCGGGACTTCATCCGTCTCCACCGGATCTTGGTACAGCAAAGAGTCGGTGAAATAATTCTCGACCCCTTTGAACGGATACTGATTGTGATCCAATTTTGCATATTTTACCACATTATCTTTTATTTGTTTTGCTCGGGACGAGCAAAAGAATAAGTGTGGGGGTGTGATTGTTACACAATTCTGCATATTTTATCACATTATTCCCATGCATTTTTGCAAATAAAATATGATTTTTACTCATCTTCTCTCTATTTTTGCAGGTCCACAACTGAAATGAGAGAAAGCCCAAAAATCTCTTTAATTAGCAATAATTAAAGAGATTAATTCATAAGCCCAAAAGAGATTAATTCAAAAAGCCCAAAAGAGCCCAAATTTGAATCCAGAATTAAGAGAGATCCGCGCGCCAACTCAAGATTCTAGAAGGCCACGTGGATAACAACCTCGTAACCAACCTGTACCAGAAATCTGTTGCCCAACAGATTCTGTTTTGCCGCAAAAGGATGTGGATCTGCGGCAAAGATAAGGTTGTTGGATCCCGAATTTTGCGCCAACAACCTGGATCTCGAAGCTTCTCTCTGAGCCCTATAAATACTGCACCTGGACCTGCGAGCAAAGACCGAATGGAGAAGAGAGGAGAAATTAGTAGATGCTTGTAATTTTTGTAGGTTTTTCTCTAGGTTTTAGTTCTTTAGACCCTCTTCTTCTTCCCTAGAAATTTTGTAAAGAGAGAGTTTGTAAGAGAGAGAAAGCTTGTGTACATCAAGGAGTGACAACTTGTGAAGCAAGGATTCATCCATACTCTTCTCTCTACTCTTACATTTTCTAGTTTACTTGCTTTCTTTATTTCTTGCTTTACTTTCTTGCAATTTAGTTCATGCTTTGTTTTACTTTCCTTATGGCTTGTAGCTAACTTTTCTACATGTACTAGTTAACCACTAACCTTGCTAACTACTAACTCATGGGTGATTGCTATCTTTAATCTTGCAAGTTGGATGGTCTTCTCTTCTCCGATGGGTTAAACCCCCGTCATTCAAGTGAGGAAGTAATTAGATCAACACGCAAGACGAATCTATGCCGATGAATCAACATGAGGCACGCATTCACTATCACGGAGTTTAGTAAGTTTTGGCAAGGTAGTAAGGTTAGCTAGTCATGGCTTTTTCATTCTAAAGTTTTCATTCTTTTAGTTTTAATTCCAAAAGCCAATCTCTTCTTTGATTTCTTTTCGTTTTTCATCATGAACATATCCACCAATTCTTTCATTCTTTTTTCCATGATTCTTTTATTCTTTTAAAGAAAAGAAGAATCTTCATTTTATATCTTCACTACCAACCGTAACGCTTCCATCGTAAGCTCTCCCTGAGAATCGACTCGGTATAGCCCTATGCTATAACGGAGATAAGAAAGGGTATATTAATCATCTTTCATACATTTGTGGAGTGATCAAGCACAAAGGTTGTTTCTAAACCTTATCTCTTTACATAATATCTGTGCAATCTACCACACTATCCTTTCCTAATCAAATTTTGGCGCCGTTGCCGGGGAGAGCAACGGATTTTCTTTAAAGTGAAGAACTAAACGAATCTTCTTCTCTGTTGCAGGTTACAGGTGAAGAAACAGGAAAAATAGCATTGCAGTGACATATAAGTGGACCTGGGCCTCTGCTCTCGAAAGCAGAGACCAGGATCCCTCTGAATTGCCGCAGAATCGCGGCAAAAGCCGCAGTTCTGCGGCAAGAAGGAGCTCACTACTAATCATTTTTCTGCAGGATCTTCAGCTCTGCAAAATACTTCTGCTGCAATACTTAATTTCCTGTATTATTCATCATACTCCTGCTTAATAAAATCAACAGTAAAAAATTGGTTGTTAACATTAAAAATTGTTTAGACATTTGCATCATTAGGCACGTGTCTTTCAATTCATTTACTTTTACTGTTGAAGAGTGCTGGAGGCAAGGTACGTTTTGCATTGCATGTAGACTAGGAATCATCTCTTGCTTGATTTTCATGCTTTGAGTGTATCCTAGTTATATTTCTTGTACACTTGCACAATTCAATTTTAAGGGCATACCCGTAAATAAGATAAGGTGGGGATTTTATCACCCTTTCCTTAGCCCGCAAATCATTTTCCCAAGCACTCACTAACCCAAGGCTAATTTAATAAAAAGTAGACGTTGGCCCTAGGGACATCTCGGACTCATTTAGGAGATTATCCTAAGGGGGAAAAGTGTTGGAAATTGACTCTTGCAAAATCAGTGTCTACGAAAGGGATTGAGGGCCGAAAGCCCGAAGGTTGGTGGTTACTTAATTAAGGAACGTCTCTGACGGAAAACCTCCCAACAACCTTGACCTTTCCTGGCTGATTAGCTTGTGGTCAACGTCTACACTAAACCTCCCGTGGACAGTCTAATCAGTTAGGAGTCGTCATAGGTCTACCCTAACTTAGGTTAGAATTTTTCTTTCTTGATTGTTTATTTGTTTGTTTCTTTTTGTTTGTATTGTGTGATATGGCTTACAATCACAATTCTTTCCATCCTAATAATAATCCATATTTCACACCAACTCCATTCTATTCGGATAATTCCAACCCGGCGTTTTACAATATGCATCAACCACATACGCCGGGTTGGCCTTATCCGAATCAATATGACCCATACTCCCCATCTAATAACTATAATTTCCATAATGATTTTAACTCTTCACCGAGTCATTGGGGATTCACGTACCCCGAATCAAAATTTCAAATTCCTTGTCCACCATATCCACCCAGTCCATAACATTTTCAAGATACATACTCAGTTCCACCAGTCCAGAATGAAACACCATCAATTTTGAAAATGAGTATGCGTGAGTCCAAACACAAATCCCAAAATCTGATGGACTCACAATTTCACTATCACTTCCAAGACAACACTTCATCTTTTCATCAAAACAATGAATTCATCAATTATGGAAAGATGCTTGAAGACATGACTCATGCTCAAAATGCTAGAAATCGTGACATAGATATGATGGTTGAATCTTTACGTTCTCACCGTTTGCCCAGATCTGGTGTCATTAGCCACTCTATTAAAGCAGATGAGTCATGTAGTTTTGAAAATCATAATTCAATTTCAGCACAACCACCTGAACTTGTCCAAACTTCAAAACCCATTGACATTTTGGCAAGTTTTCCTTTTCCTGAAATTGAACTTGAACATGAATATGATCCTGAACTTCCACTTGATGATTCAATTCTACTTCCTGATTCAATTATGACTCCAGTGTCTTCACATGATTTCACTTCATTTCCCGAGTCAGTATTGGATCCAGTGCCTGTCCATTGTGAAATTGAATCACCAATCATTTATGATGATCATATTGAACTTGACCAATTCCATACTTTTGAAAGTCCCATTGATAAATTGGCAAGTTCACATTTTTGTGGAATTGAACTACATGAGGAATGTGATCTTGAACCCCAACTTCGTGATTCAATCCTTTTTCCTGATTCAATAATGACTCCGGTAACTTTACCTGACTTCAATCTTTTCCCGGAGTCGACATTGGATCCTGTCCCAATTTATAATGAAGTTGAATCACCCATCTTTGAGGATCATATTGAACTTGACCAATTATACACTTCTGAAGATACCATTGATAAATTGGCAAGTTCTCCATTTTTTATTGAACTCAATGAGAAATGTGACCTTGATTTTCTCATCTTTTTACTTCTGAAACTGATTATACAATTCTGACGGACGAAGTTGACCTTAGTTTTGAAGAATTGTATGGAGATGAGCTAGAATTCCTTAATATTGGAAGTAAAGAGATATTACCCATATTAGGTCACATTCCATTGTTGGACAATACATGTGGACTGGAGTTTCAATTTCTTGACTTGGACCCAATTCCTGAACTCATTTCTACTCCTGAACCATCATTTGACTTAAGTCACATTCCTGAGTCCAAGTCAACAGTTCTATCATTTCATACACCACTTTGGGACAAGGTAGTTGACAAATTTGATTCTGAAATTAATTATGGAAAATGGAAATTAGATGGGGTCATGTACTTAATAAAAATCTTTCATGGATTCATCTTTTTAATGGGTCATATTCATTATATTTCTGGTGGGTTCCTCAAAACCCAAAGCAAAGTTGATTGGGCCATGTTTCGTGGACCAATCAGACCACCACCGGAACCACCACCTTGAGGTGATTTTTCTTTTCCTCTCCATTTTGTTTCATGCATACATATATCATGATGCATTGAGGACAATGCATGAAATAAGTGTGGGGGAGGGTTTACTAACATAGAGTTTAATTTCTTTCTTTTACAATTCTTTTTAGAAAAAAACAATAATAATAAAAAATAAAAAAAAACTTTTTGAAATAAGAGACAAAGTTTTGATCTATTTTTAAGAAAATTAAGATGTATCTTAGAAATTAAGAAAGCCTTAATTATGACATCTTAAACCTAGTTGAAATAATAGATCTTGTTTGAAATTATAGGCTAAGTAAGTAAATTGGTGAGATATTTTTATCATGAATTTTTACCTTAGATAAATATGCACTTTACACTTACACATTTCTTGGGATGGAGACAAAGACCAAAAATGCCACATATATAAATAAAAAATATATATATAAAATAAAATAAAACATCACCTATTAAGCTGGATCATTATGCCTCAAGAAGCATGATTATTCACGCCTAACGGTGGTAAAGGAAATAAATAATCCCCTTTAGTTTCGTGGCCTTTTTTACTCGAGACCTTAAACCCGAGGGATGTTTTCTCATATGGTGCCCTAAGACCGACTGGTTTGGGAGTCATCGGTTATAGGCTCGTTACAAGGGTGAACTAGAAAGCCTAAACTAAGGGAAGAATAAGAAAAAAAAATATAATAAAAAAATAAATATATATAAATAAATGGCTTGATGGTTGGAGTTGAAATCCCAGAAATTTTCACTGAGCACGGTGTACATACTATCTAGGTTTTATGAAAGATAAAGTATTCAATCCAATTTTGAATTCTTACTTTAATTGAAGACAAGATCTTGCATAGAGACTAAGTTTAAGAAAGAATGATTATAGGTGGACTTATGACCTAAGATCACTTATATTTTTGCAAAAATAGTTCGAAACATGTCTCTCTTTCAAAATGCGTTTTCAAAACACTAACATTTGTCTTCTTTCTTTATGGATTTTGTGGGTGTAATCCGCTGAAAACCCTCAGGAGACAACACTCCTCCTCTAGGGTAACCTAGAGGTTTAACGGCTTGTTGCACACGCTCAGTGCAATCGCGTCACCTGCGAAAGTGGTGTAATAAAACTGGTAGTATAGATTTTCTTTTCTTGTTTTGCTCGGGACGAGCAAAAGAATAAGTGTGGGGGTGTGATTGTGATCCAATTTTGCATATTTTACCACATTATCCCATGCATATTGCAAATAAATATATGATTTTTACTCATCTTCTCTATATTTTTACAGGTCCACAACTAAAAAGAGAAAAGCCCAAAATCTCTTTAATTAGCAATAATTAAAGAGATTAATTCAAAAAGCCCAAAAGAGCCCAAATTTGAATCCAGAATTAAGAGAGATCCGCGCGCCAACTCAAGATTCTAGAAGGCCACGTGGATAACAACCTCGTAACCAACCTGTACCAGAAATCTGTTGCCCAACAGATTCTGTTTTGCCGCAAATGGATGTGGATCTGCGGCAAAGATAAGGTTGTTGGATCCCGGATTTTGCGCCAACAACCTGGATCTCGAAGCTTCTCTCTGAGCCCTATAAATACTGCACCTGGACCTGCGAGCAAAGACCGAATGGAGAAGAGAGGAGAAATTAGTAGATGCTTGTAATTTTTGTAGGTTTTTCTCTAGGTTTTAGTTCTTTAGACCCTCTTCTTCTTCCCTAGAAATTTTGTAAAGAGAGAGTTTGTAAGAGAGAGAAAGCTTGTGTACATCAAGGAGTGACAACTTGTGAAGCAAGGATTCATCCATACTCTTCTCTCTACTCTTACATTTTCTAGTTTACTTGCTTTCTTTATTTCTTGCTTTACTTTCTTGCAATTTAGTTCATGCTTTGTTTTACTTTCCTTATGGCTTGTAGCTAACTTTTCTACATGTACTAGTTAACCACTAACCTTGCTAACTACTAACTCATGGTGATTGCTATCTTTAATCTTGCAAGTTGGATGGTCTTCTCTTCTCCGATGGGTTAAACCCCCGTCATTCAAGTGAGGAAGTAATTAGATCAACACGCAAGACGAATCTATGCCGATGAATCAACATGAGGCACGCATTCACTATCACGGAGTTTAGTAAGTTTTGGCAAGGTAGTAAGGTTAGCTAGTCATGGCTTTTTCATTCTAAAGTTTTCATTCTTTTAGTTTTAATTCCAAAAGCCATCTCTTCTTTGATTTCTTTTCGTTTTTCATCATGAACATATCCACCAATTCTTTCATTCTTTTTTCCATGATTCTTTTATTCTTTTAAAGCAAAGAAGAATCTTCATTTTATATCTTCACTACCAACCGTAACGCTTCAATCGTAAGCTCTCCCTGAGAATCGACTCGGTATAGCCCTATGCTATAACGGAGATAAGAAAGGGTATATTAATCATCTTTCATACATTTGTGGAGTGATCAAGCACAAAGGTTGTTTCTAAACCTTATCTCTTTTACATAATATCTGTGCAATCTACCACACTATCCTTTCCTAATCAAATTTTTGGCGCCGTTGCCGGAGAGAGCAACGGATTTTCTTTAAAGTGAAGAACTAAACGAATCTTCTTCTCTGTTGCAGGTTACAGGTGAAGAAACAGGAAAAATAGCATTGCAGTGACATATAAGTGGACCTGGGCCTCTGCTCTCGAAAGCAGAGACCAGGATCCCTCTGAATTGCCGCAGAATCGCGGCAAAAGCCGCAGTTCTGCGGCAAGAAGGAGCTCACTACTGATCATTTTTCTCCAGGATCTTCAGCTCTGCAAAATACTTCTGCTGCAATACTTAATTTCCTGTATTATTCATCATACTCCTGCTTAATAAAATCAACAGTAAAAAATTGGTTGTTAACATTAAATTGTTTAGACATTTGCATCATTAGGCACGTGTCTTTCAATTCATTTACTTTTACTGTTGAAGAGTGCTGGAGGCAAGGTACGTTTTGCATTGCATGTAGACTAGGAATCATCTCTTGCTTGATTTTCATGCTTTGAGTGTATCCTACTTATATTTCTTGTACACTTGCACAATTCAATTTTAAGGGCATACCCGTAAATAAGATAAGGTGGGGATTTTATCACCCTTTCCTTAGCCCGCAAATCATTTTCCCAAGCACTCACTAACCCAAGGCTAATTTAATAAAAAGTAGACGTTGGCCCTAGGGACATCTCGGACTCATTTAGGAGATTATCCTAAGGGGGAAAAGTGTTGGAAATTGACTCTTGCAAAATCAGTGTCTAGGAAAGGGATTGAGGGCCGAAAGCCCGAAGGTTGGTGGTTACTTAATTAAGGAACGTCTCTGACGGAAAACCTCCCAACAACCTTGACCTTTCCTGACTGATTAGCTTGTGGTCAACGTCTACACTAAACCTCCCGTGGACAGTCTAATCAGTTAGGAGTCGTCTAGGTCATAGGTCTACCCTAACTTAGGTTAGAATTTTTCTTTCTTGATTGTTTATTTGTTTGTTTCTTTTTGTTTGTATTGTGTGATATGGCTTACAATCACTATTCTTTCCATCCTAATAATAATCCATATTTCACACCAACTCCATTCTATTCGGATAATTCCAACCCGGCGTTTTACAATATGCATCAACCACATACGCCGGGTTGGCCTTATCCGAATCAATATGACCCATACCCCCCATCTAATAACTATAATTTCCATAATGATTTCAACTCTTCACCGAGTCATTGGGGATTCACGTACCCCGAATCAAATTTTCAAATTCCTTGTCCACCATATCCACCCAGTCCACAACATTTTCAAGATACATACTCAGTTCCACCAGTCCAGAATGAAACACCATCAATTTTGGAAATGAGTATGCGTGAGTCCAAACACAAATCCCAAAATCTGATGGACTCACAATTTCACTATCACTTCCAAGACAACACTTCATCTTTTCATCCAAACAATGAATTCATCAATTATGGAAAGATGCTTGAAGACATGACTCATGCTCAAAATGCTAGAAATCGTGACATAGATATGATGGTTGAATCTTTACGTTCTCACCGTTTGCCCAGATCTGGTGTCATTAGCCACTCTATTAAGCAGATGAGTCATGTAGTTTTGAAAATCATAATTCAATTTCAGCACAACCACCTGAACTTGTCCAAACTTCAAAACCCATTGACATTTTGGCAAGTTTTCCTTTTCCTGAAATTGAACTTGAACATGAATATGATCCTGAACTTCCACTTGATGATTCAATTCTACTTCCTGATTCAATTATGACTCCAGTGTCTTCACATGATTTCACTTCATTTCCCGAGTCAGTATTGGATCCAGTGCCTGTCCATTGTGAATTGAATCACCAATCATTTATGATGATCATATTGAACTTGACCAATTCCATACTTTTGAAAGTCCCATTGATAAATTGGCAAGTTCACATTTTTGTGGAATTGAACTACATGAGGAATGTGATCTTGAACCCCAACTTCGTGATTCAATCCTTTTTCCTGATTCAATAATGACTCCGGTAACTTTACCTGACTTCAATCTTTTCCCGGAGTCGACATTGGATCCTGTCCCAATTCATAATGAAGTTGAATCACCCATCTTTGAGGATCATATTGAACTTGACCAATTATACACTTCTGAAGATACCATTGATAAATTGGCAAGTTCTCCATTTTTTATTGAACTCAATGAGAAATGTGATCTTGAACCCCAACTTCGTGATTCAATCCTTTTTCCTGATTCAATAATGACTCCGGTAACTTTACTGACTTCAATCTTTTCCCGGAGTCGACATTGGATCCTGTCCCAATTCATAATGAAGTTGATCACCCATCTTTGAGGATCATATTGAACTTGACCAATTATACACTTCTGAAGATACCATTGATAAATTGGCAAGTTCTCCATTTTTTATTGAACTCAATGAGAATGTGACCTTGATTTTCTCAATCTCTTTACTTCTGAAACTGATTATACAATTCTGACGGACGAAGTTGACCTTAGTTTTGAAGAATTGTATGGAGATGAGCTAGAATTCCTTAATATTGGAAGTAAAGAGATATTACCCATATTAGGTCACATTCCATTGTTGGACAATACATGTGGACTGGAGTTTCAATTTCTTGACTTGGACCCAATTCCTGAACTCATTTCTACTCCTTAACCATCATTTGACTAAGTCACATTCCTGAGTCCAAGTCAACAGTTTCTATCATTTCATACACCACTTTGGGACAAGGTAGTTGACAATTTGATTCTGAAATTAATTATGGAAAAGGGAAATTAGATGGGATCATGTACTTAATAAAAATCTTTCATGGATTCATCTTTTTAATGGTCATATTCATTATATTTCTGGTGGGTTCCTCAAAACCCAAAGCAAAGTTGATTGGGCCATGTTTCGTGGACCAATCAGACCACCACCGGAACCACCACCTTGAGGTGATTTTTCTTTTCCTCTCCATTTTGTTTCATGCATACATATATCATGATGCATTGAGGACAATGCATGAAATAAGTGTGGGGAGGTTTTACTAACATAGAGTTTAATTTTCTTTCTTTTACACTTCTTTTTAGAAAAAAACAATAATATAAAAATAAAAAAACTTTTTGAAATAAGAGACAAAGTTTTGATCTATTTTTAAGAAATTAAGATGTATCTTAAAAATTAAGAAAGCTTAATTATGACATCTTAAACCTAGTTGAAATAATAGATCTTGTTTGAAATTATAGGCTAAGTAAGTAAAATTGGTGAGATATTTTTTATCATGAATTTTTACCTTAGATAAATATGCACTTTACACTTACACATTTCTTGGGATGGAGACAAAGACCAAAATGCCACATTTATAATAAAAAATATATATATATAAAATAAAATAAAACATCACTATTAAGCTGGATCATTATGCCTCAAGAAGCATGATTATTCACGCCTAACGGTGGTAAAGGAAATAAATAATCCCTTTAGTTTCGTGGCCTTTTTTACTCGAGACCTTAAACCCGAGGGATGTTTTCTCATCTGGTGCCCTAAGACCGACTGGTTGGGAGTCATCGGTTATAGGCTCGTTACAAGGTGAACTAGAAAGCCTAAACTAAGGGAAGAATAAGAAAAAAAATATAATAAAAAAATAAATATATATAAAAAATGGCTTGATGGTTGGAGTTGAAATTCCAGAAATTTTCACTGAGCACGGTGTGCATACTATCTAGGTTTTATGAAAGATAAAGTATTCAATCCAATTTGAATTCTTACTTTAATTGAAGACAAGATCTTGCATAGAGACTAAGTTTAAGAAAGAATGATTATAGGTGGACTTATGACCTAAGATCACTTATATTTTGCAAAAATAGTTCGAAAACATGTCTCTCTTTCAAAATGCGTTTTCAAAACACTAACATTTTCTTCTTTCTTTATGGATTTTGTGGGTGTAATCCGCTGAAAACCCTCAGGAGACAACACTCCTCCTCTAGGGTAACCTAGAGGTTTAACGGCTTGTTGCACACGCTCAGTGCAATCGCGTCACCTGCGAAAGTGGTGTAATAAAACTGGTAGTATAGATTTTCTTTTTTTTGTTTTGCTCGGGACGAGCAAAAGAATAAGTGTGGGGGTGTGATTGTGATCCAATTTTGCATATTTTACCACATTATCCCCATGCATATTGCAAATAAATATATGATTTTTACTCATCTTCTCTATATTTTTCAGGTCCACAACTAAAAAGAGAAAAAGCCCAAAATCTCTTTAATTAGCAATAATTAAAGAGATTAATTCAAAAGCCCAAAAGAGCCCAAATTTGAATCCAGAATAAGAGAGATCCGCGCGCCAACTCAAGATTCTAGAAGGCCACGTGGATAACAACCTCGTAACCAACCTGTACCAGAAATCTGTTGCCCAACAGATTCTGTTTTGCCGCAAAAGGATGTGGATCTGCGGCAAAGATAAGGTGTTGGATCCCGAATTTTGCGCCAACAACCTGGATCTCGAAGCTTCTCTCTGAGCCCTATAAATACTGCACCTGGACCTGCGAGCAAAGACCGAATGGAGAAGAGAGGAGAAATTAGTAGATGCTTGTAATTTTTGTAGGTTTTTCTCTAGGTTTTAGTTCTTTAGACCCTCTTCTTCTTCCCTAGAAATTTTGTAAAGAGAGAGTTTGTAAGAGAGAGAAAGCTTGTGTACATCAAGGAGTGACACTTGTGAAGCAAGGATTCATCCATACTCTTCTCTCTACTCTTACATTTTCTAGTTTACTTGCTTTCTTTATTTCTTGCTTTACTTTCTTGCAATTTAGTTCATGCTTTGTTTTACTTTCCTTATGGCTTGTAGCTAACTTTCTACATGTACTAGTTAACCACTAACCTTGCTAACTACTAACTCATGGGTGATTGCTATCTTTAATCTTGCAAGTTGGATGGTCTTCTCTTCTCCGATGGGTTAAACCCCCGTCATTCAAGTGAGGAAGTAATTAGATCAACACGCAAGACGAATCTATGCCGATGAATCAACATGAGGCACGCATTCACTATCACGGAGTTTAGTAAGTTTTGGCAAGGTAGTAAGATTAGCTAGTCATGGCTTTTTCATTCTAAAGTTTTCATTCTTTTAGTTTAATTCCAAAAGCCAATCTCTTCTTTGATTTCTTTTCGTTTTCATCATGAACATATCCACCAATTCTTTCATTCTTTTTTCCATGATTCTTTTATTCTTTTAAAGCAAAGAAGAATCTTCGTTTTATATCTTCACTACCAACCGTAACGCTTCCATCGCAAGCTCTCCCTGAGAATCGACTCGGTATAGCCCTATGCTATAACGGAGATAAGAAAGGGTATATTCATCATCTTTCATACATTTGTGGAGTGATCAAGCACAAAGGTTGTTTCTAAACCTTATCTCTTTTACATAATATCTGTGCAATCTACCACACTTCCTTTCCTAATCAGATACCTTTCGGCGATCAACGTCTGCACCTTTCCACTCCCGCCAATGTATTTCATACTTGGTGGAGAGTGGAGGGAACATGGAGTTGCGGTGAATCCACGGTCGTCCCAGCAATAGATTGTAGGAAGTGTCGGCGTCGATGATGTAGCATGTCACTTCTGACCTTGAGGCTTCCAATCTGGCATTTGAGCTTGATTTTCCCCATCGGACGGGTCTGGTTGGCATTAAACCCATAGATGTTGTCTGAGTAGGGCTCAAACGATGAGTAGGAATGCCCAGATGTTGCATGACCCGGCGAGGCTGATGCTCAACGCGGACCCTGGATCTACCTGAATGCGGTTCACCTCAGACGATCCAATATACCCTGTAAAATACAG
>JAVJIF010014441.1:0-13807 GCA_038442645.1 Agave tequilana | reverse complement strand
TTTTTTGGAAAATCTAAAATATTGAAAAATAATATCTGAAACTGAAACTGACTCAATCTGACTACCAGAAAAGTTAAATCAACTTTGCACGCCGTATGAGTACTGATACTGTGGTACGTACATCTATGATCGGGGGTTACATCGTGTGTTGAGCTTTCCTGGTTCACTAACCGTTCTCTTTTCGGAGGTGGTTGGCTTTACACTAGAAGGACCTGCTGGTCTGACGCTAGAGAAACTGGAGGCAAGTTTGCTCGAAGCAGGAAAGATCGACTAAAGTTTGGCTTGCTAGTAGTGGCGGTCTTGGAGTTATTCCTAAAATCAGCTCGTGAAAATATGATCCTCTATACTCATCTAAGTCTGGATTAACTGATATGCCTGCTCTAGAGTCGTGATGCCTCGAGCGATGAGCTCTCGACAGCAATCATCTCTAAGAGCGGACCTACATTTAGATAAGGTATGTTCGAGAGACTAACTCGATTGCTCCGCACCGGTTCAAATATTCATTAAACTTAGTAATGTAATCGGTGGCTGACTTGTTTCCTTGAGCCTATCGATTCCACTTGTCCAGTACTTGCTGACTGAATGACGATGAACGTACTTCAGCATAATCTTCTCTTTCATGCCTTCTCAGTCTCCACTGGGTCTTCCTTTCTATACCTCATCATTCTCTCAAGATTTTCCTAATATTGTCCAGCTTGTCCCGTTAGTTTCATCACGACAAATCGTATTTTTCTAGACTCGAACATGTCGTGCCAACAGAATAGCGGTACATAGCCAACTTTCAATCATATAAAATCTGAGAGTCCAAGCATCTGTCGAATGAAGGAGCATCGACTTTAACGCCCTTGATATATTGGGCATCAACGTCAGCTATATTGTAGGGTTGAGCTCGCTCTCGCCTTGATGACCTACTGTCGTTTTGAGATTTTTCCTCCTTTATGGCTCTCCTACTATTGGTTTCTAGCCTATCAAGTCGGGTTGCTAGATTCCTATAATTGACATCAACTTGGTCCCTAACTTCTTGTAGCTATTAGTCCATCTTTTCTATCACGTCAATGAGTGTATTAAATGTATCTTAAATGCTCGGGTCCATTGATGCCGAGTTTCTCCTACAACAAAAGTTCTACCACTTCTAGTAGGCATGCAAGATCCTAGCTGATCCTAAATGCAACTTTCTAAAATGAGATGTATGTTATGCAGGAGTCAGAGATTAGATCAATGATAAATAATATCACTTTAAGCTATGTAGATTAACATGTGAATAAGAAAATATAATGTAGAGACAGTGACAAGTACACGTGCTAACACAGTTAATTTCAAATTAAGTCAAGTGATCACAATTCAAACTAATTAGTTGCACAGTTAATATCAAGTTAGGTTACCACTCAAGGTTAAAATCACACAACTCACTATTTAGTGGGCAACAGTCAATAGATTCTATCTTGCGACAAATTAAATAGCTATCTCAATTAAATGGTAGGAATAACTAAACAGATTTTTAAAAATTACTTGTGAGGCGACCGAAGTTCAACCTGAACTTGATTGTTGTAGGTTCGTAGTAGTGGTCGTCACGAATCCGCTGCTTCGAACAGGCTTGAAATGAGCTCAGAATGGCCTTCCAAAGCACTGAACTGTTGATGGACTAAGTTAACTTGCTCGGAACAGTGCACTGATTCAACTCACTCGCTGACGTCAGCAATGACGCATTAGTGACGTGCCACGAGTCGGGTTGGTGATGACACAGGTCAGGTCAGTGAATCTGACCCTACTCGCCCCCTTAAACCCTAACGGGTTTAGTTGATTGGGATCGGATTTACTTAAACTTAATCCCTAAAATCAGCTCCTTCCCGATGCTCACCGGCGACGAGGGCGGATCAAGCTCTGTTGGCGATGAGGGCGGATCAAGCTCTGTTGGCGATGATGGCAGCACCAGGTGTGACGATGGTCGCCAAGCGGCGACGACGACACTCCTTTGAGCCGATGGCGGCGACGAAGACGACCGGAGACAGCAAAGTCTACGAAGGCTCAGAGAAGGATCCTGTGACGGTGGAAGATGGCCTGAGAGGGGTCGCTGACGACAGGGCCGGCGAAAGCTCGGCGAAGTCCTCTATGGCACCAAAGAGGATGAAGAAAGCTGCGGAGGCGAGCTGAAGCTGGATCGAGATCTGATCTGGCATGAACGAGATGAAGAGGAGGCGGGTGGATCTGCAGGCCGGCATAGATCTAAGCCGCGATGGCGTCGAGATCAGATCTGAGACGGAAGAGATCTTCGGCGGAGGAGGGCGTGGGTGTTGATGGCGACGGCGAGATTTGGAGGGAGAGGGTTGACGATGATGAACAGTTGAGATTTTGAATTTTTAGAAGATTTCGTGGAGAATTTTTTGGAAATTTCTACAGTGTACTTTTTTTTGAATGGATTTGGGAACTAGATCTTGGATTTGGAAAGGAGAAAATTTGAAAAGGAAAATCTAAAGGAATTGAAACTTAGGCTTTGATACCAAATGATGTAAATCGGCCTGGATCGCAATCACCTGCAAATCGTAACTAAATTTGAAAATTTAAATAGGATAGAATTTCGAGTTTCCACTCCTTACGCGGCTTCTCACCCAAAACTCGAGAGCAAATAAACTCAGAATTTAACTGAATATTTTGAGGAAAGTTTTAATCATTCAATAATTTCAATGAAATAGTCTAGGGAGGCCTTTTATAGACTTTACAAGAAGGGACTTCTAGGAAATAACCGATGTGGTACTAAACGCCCACAAAAGAACACCTACTACATCAACTAAATGACATAAAACAATTCTAAAATAAAACTAGGCTAAAGCCAAAGAACTGCATTACGCCGCTTCTTGAAATAGACTCGATCGAATAGGCCCCTAAGCGGCGTGATGTCCTCATCACCGCCTCATCTCGTGAGTTGAACATTTTGTGCTTCTGGCTTTTATGAATTCATTTTTTTTATCAGAAAAGGGTATTCACAATTCATTGTTCATGCTATAGCAACCAAATACTCATAAAGGTTCTCCCAAGTTCTGATGCTAAACAATAGATGAAAAATTCTGCTCCTGCGAATTGCATGAAATGGCTGCATACAATGAAAATCCAGTGTTATCAATACTCGTCCCATGTAACCATGGAATTAGATTCAATTTTAACTCTTTTATGAGTATAGATGTGTTGATTATGTAGCTTCTCTTCTTCTTGTCTCAACTACGCAACTTCAAAACTGATAGGGGCTATTTGGATTGGTTACGGTGTCATGCCCATAAAAGTGGCGTAATTACCCAGACATATTACCAAGCATCTATATGAATAAGGGACATTTTGGGTTAAATGGTTTAGGTGGTCCCACTTGTGGTTTTGGCGGTCCCACTTGGTGGAAATAGTGGCTGCTTAGTGAAAAGAATGCTTATTTCCAAAGAGAAGGGAAGAAAAAGTATGGAAACATTGGAAAGATGAGTCTCCCATGTACCTTCCCCTCATCTATTATGCTTCTCTAGTTATGTAGAGAACCTTACTGTAAATATGACGAGGAAACATGAGCATCTGATGTGAAAAACAAAACTGAAGATTCAGGATTTCATCAATATGGTCTTTGTTCTATAACTGTGGTAGGGGTATGGGGTGCGTGGGTGGGTGTTTGAATTGGTTTTCATTTTTTTTTTTTTTTGGTTTGTTTGTTTGTGTTTGTGTTGGTTTTTTGTTTTTTGTTTTTGTTTTTGTTTTTTTTTTTTTGGGGGGGTGGGGGGGGGGGGGGGTGTTGGGGGGTTGGTTGGTTGCGAGTCTGCTCTTTCTAGCCAGGACATTCTTGTAGCCTGCCATCTTTCTTTAATTTTATAAATAAACCGGTCCATCCTTGGATTCTCCGCCATTCTAGTTGTTACTGGTTTAGCTTTGACTGACAACAATAGTCGTATAAGTCTGTTAAACGTGCACGCGCTCGCGCACACAGTGTATTTGTGTATGAACTGTTACTTCATACAAGTCTGTTAAACACACACAGTGTCTGTATGTCTTTGATCAACTGTTACTTGATTTTAGCACAGAACTAATTGTTTGTGTTTGTTATGTGTACATGTGTGCTCTGCCTCTGACACCAATACCATCATGTGTTAGATATGCGGATGCACTGGTTACACTCATAGCATCAATGCTTGTCTGCAATTTAATTAGGGATTACAAAAATCTATTCCATCACCAAAAGTATCCTGGAGACACTTCTTTGTTCATAGCTTCCAGTTTTTCATGAGAAATTGTTCAACCATATTATTAATCAAAGCCATTGACCATCAAGTGTGTTCACCAAACATATCTTTCTTTTGACAGCAGCTATAATTGCTGTAGATTTAACTATTATTTGTTTGATGTAGGCTCTGCTTGGATGATGCTTTCACATCAGTTCATCGAGTATTGCATATGGGGATGGGACAACCTCCCACGGACAGTCCTGATGTACTACGCTAACTTCCTCTCCTCCCCCGAGGGCTACTTCCACACTGTCATCTGCAATGCACCGGAGTTCCGAAACACCACCGTCAACCATGACCTCCATTTCATCTCATGGGACAACCCCCTAAGCAGCACCCTCACTTCCTCACCCACGCTGACTACTCAAGGATGGTTGATAGCAATGCACCATTCGCAAGGAAATTTGGCAGGGACAACCATTCTATCCTCGACAAGATTGATAAGGAGCTACTGGGTCGTGATGCTGACGGGTTCGTTCCAGTGGCTGGACACATACGGCGGAAGCAAAAAATATAACCGATCCACGGTTGTTGTGAAAGACTTGAGCCAGCTCAGGCCCGGACCAGGGAAGGAGAGGCTCAAGCGCCTGATCACGGGTTTGCTAACAGCAGATGGTTCAGCGAGAAGCACTGCATCTGATCATGTACATTATCTACCACTGTCGAAGCAGATGCCGCGGGTGAGTTTGTTGCACAATTCGAGCCACTGAAGCTGTCGATCTGCTACCTGCCTTCTGCTGACAACGGTTCAGTTGCAAACTGTAGCTGCATCAGCAGGAGAAATAAGGGCACCTCATTGAGAATGTATTAGTATTCACACTGTAAAAACAGTCTTCCACTGACCTAGCTTCGGCACTGGTCGAAGTGGGTACACGTGAGTATAATCAATTGCCCCCAAAATTTAGGAGGAAATGATATTGGGAGGTTTGAGTTATAGATTATTCTTCGTCTTATGTTATATCTGATCATATTTGTAGCAGTTCGTTATATTTTTAGTCAGTTATGGCGGTTGGTAATGTTTCGGTGTTTTGGCCAAGCATTGAAGTGTGATGCAGCATGTGTGTGTGCAACAAAGATTACCATTCCCCTTTTATCTCTGAAATGTTGTGAATATGACTGTAAAAGTCAGTCAGTGCTGTTATAGTTGTTTGAGTGTCAATGCTATATGGAAAAAATACAGAGAATAATGAGACTGTGAGATTATGGAAAATTTGTGATATTTAATTCAGTGCAGTCTCTGGATTTTATCTATTTAATTACTCACAAGAACATAGTTATGGACCATTTATACACCATTTGTCTCTTTTAAAGTTATAAAAGAAAGTTTTTGTGCTATATACAAACTGCCATTTGTGTATTGGGAGAATATCCAAATAGTGCACAAGTGTATTTTTGATAATCTTATGAAAACTTGAAGTAGTTGTTTTTGTTTTTGCTTGATGTATGCAGGGCGGGTTGGGTTCTGAGATTTAAAGGGCGCTGGGCGACAAGTGAACTTTCAACTAAATCATTAATGTTTTCATTTTTGGTTCTCGTTCTCATTCTGGTTAGATCATCAACATTTTCGTTCTCGTTCTTATTCTAGCCTAAATCGTTAATGTTTTCATTTTTATTGAATTTTCAACTAAATCTTATGTTTCTTTAAGAATAAGTTTATCGAAGGCTCCGCCTGAGATTCGACAAATTGCTTAATTTTTCTTTTTTTCTTGCGTTTTTTAGATCTAGAAGGGTACTTTCTAGGAGGCATTTTATTATAAACATAAGAACAATTACAATCAAATTGAAAGAAGTCAGAAAACTCAGAACAATACAACCTGGTTTGAAGCCTTTCCGTAGGAGCTGTGCAGCTGCAGTGAAGAAGAAACCAGAGGAATTTGAGGCAATATAAGCAAAGAGAAGGAATCTGAGTAGCTGCAGTAAAAATTAACAAGAGAGAGAATTTATCAATCATTAACATCAAAATTAAAAGCCCTTGAGGGGTGCTACCTTGTTGATCTTCTCCTTGTGTTTTGCTTCAATTTTGTGAGGAAAAACAGAGAGGTAGGGTTTGAGATTTGAGAGAGAGAGAGAGAGAGAGATGGGTTGAAGAAGAGAGGTCAGAACTCAAAAGAGGAGAGGAGATTTGAGAGAGAGAGAGAGAGAGAGAGGTGGGGGCCCGGTGGTTGTATGATTGCCAATTAGTAGTTGGCGAAGCTGAAGAGATGCAGCGAAGCCTCGAAGACGAAGAGACGCAGTCACGTAGACTTTTGGTTTTCCTTTTTTTTAATCATCAGACTATTTGTACTGAAGACGAAGAGGCCCAGAACTGGGCAGGAATAGGACTAATTGCAAGTTAAGATGAAGAGGCCCAGCTGCAGTGAAGATTTCTAAGTCAGGGTCGGTTCTGAGCCGTTGACTGTGAGACCCCCTAAACTTGGGGGCCCTATGCGGTCACATCAATGAAATCGACCTAGAACTAGACTGGATGCATGGATAAGAAGAGGTTGAGATAATTTGTTTATATGGACAAGTTGTTTACGTTAATAGGTTAACGGATCACATCTAACGATCTTGATTTTGATCATGAAATTTGGAGTAATAATATCTGCATCTTGAAACAACACAACTCAACTCTTCACACCAAAGGCGGAGGGGGGGTGGGGGGTGGTGGGGTGCCCCACTTTGTTTATAGATTAAAAAAATATACTAACTTAAAACAGCAAAGAAAAGTGTAGGTTAGCTGGTGTTTGTTTGTATTTTATTATCCATAAACTTAGGTTTGAATCCTACTATTTTCATTTTGTTTTAATTTTTTTCCTACTTTTTTTCCTTTAATTTTTCATTACTTCTTTACCATTGTGTTCAACAAAATGCAACTGAGTTTCAAACTACTTTCAAACCCAAACAAAAGCCTGTATAGATTTAGAAGCAAAATAAAAAAGTTTCAAACTACTTTCAAACCCAAACAAAAGCTTGCTAGATTTAGAAGCAAAACAAAAAAGTTTCAAAAGTTCAAGCATCTAGCTTTTATCTCATCACAGTTGTAGTCTCCTTGCTTATGAACATGTTCCAGTGAGATCACATCTTAAAAATTGAACTTGTTCAACATAGAGATGCTAGAAATCGTGGACATAATCGTCACACTGAGATCACCCATTACACTGTAAGTCACCAAATCTTTCATGAACCCACCACTTTCTCCACTTGTTGTAGCATTCACAGTCCCTGGATTGGGACCCATGTATTGCATCTCGATAGATTTCACTTCATAGTATTAAAATTATAAGTCTACTATAATTCTATTATGTATAGACTAAAAAAATTCTTGACGTCTATCACTATCTTTGATAGCTTTTCAAGAAAGATCACGAAATATTTAGATTAGGGTAGAAAAATGCACCCTCGAATTAAAATCCTCACTATGCCAGTGTTCATGTCTATAAATGTTACAACTTTAGAGGGATGTGTTTATAAATTAAAAATTTTGAGAAACCTTAATTAATTAAATCGGGGAGAAAAAGGGGAAATAAAAAATTCTTTTGATTTCTAAATTTCTCGTGGCTCTCATTGTATATATAATCTTGTGGTGGTTGTGGAAATGGCAACACGTCCAAATTACAGCCTATACTCAAATACAACTCTTCTTGACAAAAATACCCTTGTTCACACAGAACCCCCAAGCTGACACTCCCGCCAATTTAGAATATTCTGAAGGTCAAATCCGTAATATTATGCTTCCGATATATTTTCAACCGCCCACTGACTTCTCTTCTTGCTCACCAATGGCCCTCTGTCTCCCAGCTCAGGCAAGCGCACGTTTAGGCGCTGCGCGTGCGCCCCCCGCGCAATCTAGACGGCCCCAGGCGACCGCCGACTGGCTGAAGGTCACCGACGCCGAGTTCTTCAACGGCGACGGGAGGCCCATCATGCTCTTCGACGGTAATTGCTAACACGCGCCCACACTTTTCAGCCCCAAAATCAGAAAATTTATATAAATTTAGGGGTTTTGTTGCAAAATCAGGCGTCTGCAACCTGTGCAACGGCGGCGTCCGCTTCGTTCGCGACAACGACCGCAACAGGTCAGGCGAATGCCTGTGTCTAATTTTGTGTAATTTGGTGAATAATTTGCTGATAAAAATTTGAATTTTGAACAGAAGAATTAGGTATGAGCCGCTACAGAGCGAGTCGGGAAGGAAGCTTCTGCAGAGATCGGGGAGATCTCCCAACGATATTTCGAGCGTCGTGCTTGTTGAGAAAGATAGGTGAGTTCTTCACTGAATTTTATTAGCTAAAAAAAACCTCTCTTTTTTTAATGTGTGTTTTGTAATGAAATAATTTGTATTAACGCAACGATTTTCTTTGTAGATCGTATATCAAGTCAGAAGCAGTGCTAAAGATAATGGAATACCTTGACCTGCCTTTTCCTCAATTAGCACTCTTGTTAAAGATAGTACCTTTGTAAGTTCATCTCTCAATAATTTGAAGTTCTTTTAGCTTCTTTAAATTCTTGGCATATATTAGTTTCATTTTATGTCTATTTGTAGGTTCATAAGGGATTTTGCATATGACAATGTTGCTAATAACCGATATGCAATATTTGGTCGAACGGAGGCAGAGTCATGTGAGATATGAGGAATTTATTTACTCACTTGGATCAGCTTCTTTTCTACATGTTGGATATACAATAGAACATATATTGTAAATGTTACCGATAGATATATATACATACTGCTTTGCCTCTAAAGAGGCCGCTGCTAATTATCTTTCCAATTATATTTTAAAATAAGTGGACTTGTAGAGTTATAGAACATCTTACGTCGTCCCTTTGTTATGATAGAAAATGTTTTATACTGTTGATTCTTGTTTTGCAACTGAAATCTACTGAACTTAATTGTCTGTGGGAGGATCATTGCATTTCAGCTTATAAAAGGTTATCTATTGTGTATAGTCATGTTTTAACGGAATAAAGGTGCTCAAAATGGTTTAGTCTTAAAAAAAATGCGCACCTTATTTTATATATGTTTAATGATGATAACATTAATTCTATTAGCACATCATGTTTTCATGTCCAACCAGGATTACCTAAAACCTAGAATTCGTTGTTTATATGCTTTAATTCTTCTTACACAGAAAACTAGCTTTTGGAGTTTCTTTGTTTTGATTTATAGCTCAACTCTATGTGCAAATTTATTGAGCATCTTTAGACAACTTGATTTATGCACATAACTAGATACCTTGCAATGTAGCTTAGGCCCTACGTGGGTTTAACACCCTGGTCTCTCTCTCTCTCTCTCTCTCACACACACACACACACACACACACACACACAGAGAGAGAGGAGGAGAGAGAGAGAGAGAGAGAGAGAGCGAGAGAGAGAGAGAGAGAGAGAGAGAGAGAGAGGAGAGAACGAGCTTGCGGATCCATAACATTCACCATGTACCTTTTTCTTCCATTTTTAAATTGACATTTTTGCACTAAGTAAGAAGGCATGTTATCTTGGTTATCAAAATTGGCAGATTCAAACTATGTAATAGAAAACTTATCTATTTCTCCCTATGTATAGAACGTAATTTTGTTGAGTCCTGTCAATATATGTTCTTTAATTCTGTTGAGTCCTGTCATTACATGTTCTTTCATGGTCTTTTCTGTGCTCACCTGGAAAAATCATAATCATTTAACCACCGACCTTTTCAAAAAGCTTTTGCATTTGGATAGGAACTAGCAACTGACTCCATATTGTGTTCGATGACAAACTGATGAGAATTGTACATGTTAATCCAAAAAAGTATGTGGACTTGGATTCTGATGATTGAAATTCTCTTAAGAAGAAATACTTGGAAAACTAGGTTTATCATAAACCTGTGGTATTCTGATGATTGAGATTTACTAAAAGAAATAACAGAAACTATGGGTTTTATAATCAGTTATTTGATCATAAACTCTCACAACATATCCCTCAAAGATCAACCACCTTAATTATCTTCTTTTGTCACCTCGAAAGAGTCCTGCAAAGGCTGATGGTATGCTCTCAAGGCCATGGGAGATGTCTTCAACAACATGGATTCTCCCTTGCTGAAGTTTATCAGAAGCCGTGGATTTAAAATCAGTATGGATATTGATGTGATCATAGGCTAGAAACCAACGGATGGTGATTTACTTGTAGACCACATCTAGCATGTCAGCTGCAGCTCTTTTCTTTGTATCTGTATACTCTGCAATCACACCACATGCAACCACTCTCCCAAATGGGTTCATGTTAGCAACTGCAGCCTCTAACATCTCAGCACCCACATTGTCAAAGTATATGTCTATTCCCTCCGGAAAGTACCTATTCATTGCACAAGCACAAAAAAATAATCAGCATCATTTAGCTGAGTCACCTAAGTAATTCAGGTTGTGGGTATCTGGGTGTGTGCATGAATGAATGTGTAGACCAATCTATTCAGGGACCACTCTATTCTGGGTACAGGTTGGATAGCTTTCCTTGTAATGGAATGGCTTTTGAGATTGAATTGAAAAGACTTTTTGTGATTTCTCTTCTGATAGTACTAGTCCAATTAAAGAGACTTAGATGAGAGCAGATTTAGCCGTGGGGAGGAAGCATCTCAAAGGAGATTGTCAATCGCTTATTCAAGGAAAACTAAAACCGATGGAAGTTATTGTAGATAATTTCTGAGAGTAGGATTTGATTTGAGGAGAAATAGAAAAGACATGAAAATGAAAAAAAGAAAGAAAGAACCAAGCAGTTTTTTATATATAAAGCAGCGTAAAAATATATATACTTTTACATAATTCTCGATAGGAATGAGTGGAGATTGCTGATCCATGTGCCCGATACGGCGTAATTCTCTTTGGTTCATGTAGCCTACCCCAAATACTTGGGACAAATGGCTTAGTTGTTGTTGTTGTAAAGCAACGTAAAAATATATACTAACCTTTTAAGTGCAGATGTCAGATCTGGTTCTTCTTTGTAGTTGAATGCATCCATCAAATCCAAGCTTATCTTTAAGCATGTCTACCTAGAATTTCAACATGCGTCCATGGGTTGGTAGAATTCCTAGTCAATATTTACCATAGAAGGAATATGTCAGTAGAAGCTTTATTATTTTCTTGTATGTTGGGAGTAAACTTTTGGGGAAGTTTGTGTGGAAGTTGATCGACCGAAAGAAATTACAATGCCCCCTCTAGTGACATGCAGTAATTCTTGAAATTTATGGAGCGAGGAATATGTGATTCTGAATGTTAATATTTATGCTTTATACCACAGCTTTATATATCAAAATCTTTTAGTAGATACATGGTCCTTTCAGCTTTCTTCGAAAGTATAGATAATGGGTTCTTTAAACAACTGCTCTCAAACTGATTAATGTTGTAGAGCAATGTTAATTAGGTCATTAAGTGGTCTAGTTACCATGATTTACATCTGGCCATCTTTCAGGAGACCTCAAACAATTTTTACTGATAAATTTACTATGATTAAAGTAGTTAGTGATCAGATGAAGACCTTTTTCTTACTACCACACATCCAACAACATAACAACCATTGAGCTTCGCGAATTGTCCGACCAGATTGCCAACCGATCCTGATGCTGCCGATACAAACACCTTTTCGCCTTTCTTCGGTTTGCAGACCTCGTAAAATCCACTGTAAGCTGTAAGTTCCCTGGGCCCTGTATGACACATGCAGTACTAGGTTCCAAAAACTTTCACAACCAAAAACTTCCGCAACTGACTGAATGAACTTTAAGCATTCAGGTGTAACTAACCAAAACACCCAAATGATATTACAGCGGGAATTCCATTGTCGATATCTTGTTGATTATGCTCCCTGGCCGGATGACGATGTACTCCTCCCATGCCAGAACTCTGCCGACCAAGTCATCCTTGTTGATATCTTCGTTGCCAGAGGCCACGACCCTCCCCACACAAATTGCGATATCTCCTGTCAAAACAAGACCATGAATGTTAAAAACATGTTAGCAGCCTGTTCTGGACCTCTTTCTTTGTGAGCAAGCACTCTACTAACAATCAAATTTCTCAGAATTAACTCACCTTTCCTACCACAATCCGCTCAGCAAAGCTTCCTGGCTTCTGCGAGGAGCTATATTTCTTGATTGATCTGGTATGGATCAATTAATAAATACAAGTTCTTCACGATCATATCTTTCAATCCTTCCTCTATCGCCAACGTCAGCGGGGCACTCATGATCTCAAAGTCGGACTCTGATGGGTGGCTGCTGGAGCCTTTGATTGTGATGCACGTGTTCTCCACCTCCATTGTTCTCCTCCCTATCTCTACTTCTGAATTCTTATTCTAGTTTCATGTTTTCTTGGGTGACTAGACCCTGAACGTATATATAGGCTTATAGGACTGTTTTAGGTCAAATTTTCCACTCTGTTTATGGGGCTGCCGGATAAGCATCTAGACAGCTAGATGAGTGGAAGCAGAGGGGTCAACAAAATAGTTATCATAGCTAGACTACTAGGGACCGACAGGCGAGGCCTAGCACGCAATCCAGAGAACGGCTGATGCTCGCAGCCATAGGCTGCACGTGTCAGTCCCTTGCAATCGTTTGTCAGTTTCTGATAGCTAGATGCCAAATAATTGGGGATCAGTAGAAGAGGTCAGCGGCATATTCCTGATGGCTATAGGAAAACAGGAGAAGAGAAACAAGAAGCATAAGTGACAGATTGATAATGATGGAATCTGAAACAGAGAATCATCTAAATTAAAAATGATTTGTAGCCTATGGTTTTTTACCCCAGGTGAGCAGGCCTTATATGGTGATTTAATCTCAACTTTACTTGATTAAGTTTGGTGACAATGAGGAAATGTTTACTTGTATGGTGCTCAAGCATTAGATAAATTGAGGGCAGCTTTGTTCTATAAACTGCTGATATTGATTCTGTCATAAACTGAGGATCGTTTTGTCCTCTGAACAGAAAGAAAATCAATATGAAAGTAAAGAGATTAGGATTGCCTGAAACACTAAGTTTATTACCTTTATCATAATACAGGTGCTTAGAGACGATTTAGTCTGCAACAAAAAGCACAGCGTTTGTTTTGTGTATGTTTAATGGTGATAGTATTTAATCTATTAGCATTTCATAGTTTCATGTTCAACTTGGATAGCCTGAAACCTAGCATTTGTTGTTTATATCCTTTATTTCTTATATACGAAGATCTAGCATTAGGAGTTTCTTTATTCTGGTAATATCTCATACTCTATGCAATTTATTAAGCATCTTTGGACAACTTGATTTATGCACAGAGACACATTTAATGTACCTTAGACGCTAAGTGGGTGAACACCCTGGTCACTAAACACATACACGCGCGTGCTTGCGTGTCAGAGCATTAACTTTGGTTGTTAAAATTGACTTTCAGCTTTCAATTGACTTACATGTTACATTGGTTTAAAACTAGATGTAACTATGTAATAGAAAATGATCTATAATTCTCCTGTCAATATTTGTTCTTTCATGGTCTTTTCTTTGCACACCTGGAAAAATCATTAACCACCAAACCTTTTCAAAAGCTTTTGCATTTAGATAGGAACTAGCAAGTGATTCCATTT